>JAJKFJ010022473.1:0-164904 GCA_027382625.1 Tetmemena sp. SeJ-2015
GCTCAATCTCTTTTTGCTACGCGGTATTTTGCTCATAATCATCACCGCTCTTCTCCCAGAGGGCCCTTTACCGCCAACTGAGATCATGGGTAAGCGCAAAAAACAAGACTAAAGACTATCTTTCTCATATTTAAATAGCAGAGGTTGTAAGATATTATTAATTTAAGAAGGTTAAAAAAAAAAATTTAAAATTTTACTTAGTTGCTGAAAAAAAGGGTTATAAGAGAGCAGTCTGAGGTTTATATTTAGTAGCTCTGATACGTGGTAGTTTGAAATTCGTTTATTCTGGGTGGTATTTATTTTTTTGGGGGAAAAAAATGAGATAATATAATTAAAGTAAACTCCATTAACTTAAATTAAACTTCATTCTAGTCTTTTTAGAATATTAGAATACCGAAATAAATGAGTGAATATTTTTAGAAGATTGGCTGATTTTTCCCCTTTGACATATTAAGGCAGTGCCATATATTCTAAAAGTCTAAAGCTTCATTCTTATAAATCTTAAATCATTTATTATAAGGGAGAGAAGATATTTTAAAAATTTAACTAAAAATACAAATCTATATTTGCTGATTATCAGAGCGCTCATCTTATCCTTTTGCAAGCTTTTCCTTTCAATTATGTCATTTTTCTGTAACTTGTCTTTGAAGAGTCATTTTCTCCCCTACTGCATCGGTAGGCAGGCCATCCTCAATCATCATTCCCTCAAAGAATCCTGCCAGCTGCAACTCGCTTAATTGAAAAATAATCCTAATTTTATTTTTCGTGTTTCTTGTTTCATGTTACCTCCGTCACAAAAGCCTCTCTGGAAGCAGGCATACTTTCACTAGAGGCACATATTAAGAGACAATCTCCATGCGAACTCTTGGAGTCGAAGTCTCCCATCTTATCTATCCTATATTCACTCATTTATTTCAATATTCTATTAATCTAAAAACAAGAGAATGAAGTTTAATTTAATGGAACTTTCTTTTATTAAATTATCTCCACTTTTAAAAATAAATCCCACCCAAAATAGTACAATTTAAAACTGCCACGCATCAAAGCCACCACATCATGAAAATCAGCTGGCACTCTTTTTGCCTTTATCAACAAACACTAGATCTATTTAAAATTTAAAAATCCTTCTTAAATCAGAAATATTAAATTTATTAGTGAAAAATCTAAGGTGAAATCAAAATTGGAGAAATAAAATAATTTAGAGACAAGGCAAACCATTTCCCTAATGGAGCAAAATTTGATCCTTATACCTGTGAAACAGGCGCATATTCATAGAATTTCCTTCCCCCTTCGTGATTTTACTTCTCCAAAATAATCCGACTCGCCCAAAAAACAACTTTATCCAGCTAATATATAGACCCGCGCCTTTAAAATTGCTTTTAAAAAAAAAGGGAAAAAACTAATACACAAAGCGACACTAAATGTCAAACCTGCTTAGATTTTGCTTTGACCCTTTGTTCACACGAATCCGAACCTGATTGTCTGGGGCCATTTCTTGATCTGAGCACCCACAGCTTGCTGACATCGCTTGCAGTCATTCTCTTAGAGCACCTCGGCCCCAGCTGAGACCCAGTTCTCTCTGTAAGTTAGGACGCAGTCAATCTTACTTTCTTTGCTATCTTGCGTGAGCGAAGCTGCAGCTTCACAAATGAGAAGAAACTGTTTGATAGGATTGAGCCAGGGGGAGTACTCTGCGTTGAAGAGCACTACAACTTTGAATCGCTTGGCTGTTTCAAGTACCTCTGAGAAGCGATGAATGACTGCATTGTCCATAAGTAGAACGATCTTCTTGTGCAAGAGACTCTCGTCACTGCGAATGCTCTTCAGAGTCTTGTAGATGAAGTTTTGGTTGAATTAATTTCATAATTTTAAATGGAATTAATTTTTCATGAATTATAAATCCCACTTTCTTATAATTATAAAAAAGTGGTATCTAAACAGAATAGTGAATAAAGGATCTATGATCTGTTGAAATAATTCAGACTCTGTAAATAAAAATAATGATGCTTCCTTAATCTCAATTAGTCGATATAAAAGCTTAATATAATATATTTTCCAAATAATATTTAGTTTCTTAATAAATCTGCTAATTCTTGCATTTTTTTTTTATTTATGTCAATAGCTTGTACTCTTTTTAAGGGAAATAGTTTCTTGAGGAATCAATGCTTAGATATGATGTTTCGCAATCCATTATGTAGTTCTCTCTTTATTAGCTTACGTGAGGCTTGACTTTACTCTTTAATGTATTGCCCTTATGATATTCGGTTTTTTTTCTTTCAAGGAACTTATTTTGGTTGGTAACGTATTACAAATTTAACTATTGTATGTTCCTTCAAATACGATTAAGAAAGTCTTTTCTCTAATGTCACTAATTTTGATCGTAATTAAATAAGGAAGTTTCAAATCTATGATAGATTATTACATCTTTGGCTCGTTCAGCTGCAGAACCTAATATCTATTTTAATTGGTTGATTCTGCTTGACATAAGATGATTGTGAATTCCGACTATATTTAACAGATTTTAGTCACAATCTTTCCATCCAGATCATCGTTCCAGCCACCCTCACTCTTACTTATTGAATTCTTTTATTTTTTTGTCAAATTTTTTTTAAAAAAATAAAGATTTGAATTTCTATTGTGGCAACATTTAATTTGAACATCTCGTTTTATTAAGAATTAAAGAATTATTTAAGGATATATAAAATGGGATGAATATGATTATATAATCGGTTATTGGCTTTTCTTAAAAATACATGCTGATTGAGACCTTTGCTTTGTTATTCATATTATATTAAGATTTAAATAAAGAGCTAATTTAAATCAATTGTCTACCCTAACAACGACATCGGCAACGAAGTGCATAAGTTTTTGAAGAATGATCGCCTCACAGCACAAAACTTGAAACTAAAATCTTAGGGGCAATCTTCAAGAACAAGTAAGGCATCCCAACTGGTTAACAGAGACTCATCTTCGCAGGAAATCTAGAAGAGTTACAAAGTATCCTTGCATTTGTGTACTATTTAACACTATCAAGAACATAACCATTATCATTCACAAGCAGAACTCTCATTAACTTTATCATCCAGAAGGAGACAACCCCACCTTCTAAATATAACTACTCAAAGCACAGACAAAATACTAAAAGTGAGATTGAGACTCGTATTCAGGCCCGTTTCTTTCCCAATATTTTTTTTGCTGAAGTTTTTTTAGCTAACAGCAAGGATATTACTGCTAGAGAAGATAATATCCTTAAAATTTTCATTTAAATCAAATACTAACTACATTCATCCAATTTCGCCCTTCATCATAGGATCATCATACAAGGTTAGTTACTTCATTTATGCAAAAATGTAAAATTAGATCAGGTCATTCAATATTTCATAATTCATCAGAAGATCTGAGACGTCTACATATGATAATTTTTGGAATATAAAAATAATATTGTCCTCTACTCTACTATGCTTGATTAGTTCTGTCAGTCAAATAGCTAAAATAAATTAACTTTTCGGTGGGAGGCCTTTCTTTTTCGCCCTCTATTTTGCTGATTTTAAATAATTTCTTTATATTAAGATGAGATTTAAGGAAAATAGGTTTTCAAAGAGGTGACTGAATCACTTACCGCACCAACATGAGTTTATATAAATAGCATCGTCAATCGTCCCATTGCTTAAACTATGGAACTATGCATTGCGAATATACGTGCAAATGCAATATTAACATTTTTAAGTAATTTTAACTTATAATGATGTTGAAAGCGAAACTTATGAAATAAAAACAAGCCATTTCAAACATATAGCACTATTAAATGTGTAAAAAATGAAAGCATAAGAACAAGGATTCATTTTTCTAATATAATGCTGGAAATAACACGTTTGCAATCAAAGGGTAATTTTAGGCTAGATGGTAATTTTTCATATTTTGATGTAAAAAGAAGGATGCGAGGAAAGGCCCCTTCTACTTTTCCTATTAGAAGAAGTGCTGTGATAGTTTTCAGTAGATTTCTCGCAGCTTCTGTTTAAGCTTCTCTCAAACTTGTTTTCCTGTGCTTCTTGGAATTGGTATTTCTTGTTAGCTGATGAATTCAAAAAGTGAGATAGCCTGCTAGAGATAGTTGCCTTAGATTCCTAATTGCTCTGTGAGTTGTTGAGAGTTTGCTTTGCATTGTTTCTGATAGATTGGTTATTGTACTCCTGATGGTGATTTGGGGTTCTGTCTTTGCTTTTATCTGGAATGCGTTGTGAAAAATATTGAGGGTCTGCAAGGCCGTTTTCCTTGCTAGATTGAATATGGAGGGGCACTCCTCTATGTGCAGATCTACTTCTGGTTTACTCTCTTGCTAGCTGATTCATTGGCGTCATATTTATTGAAGAAGACACTCCTTCGCTCATTAACTGCTTTTAAAGGATATAAGTTAAATTAATCCTGAGTTTTTTAAATAAGCTTAAATTTAACATGAAGCAATAGATTATGATTAAATTAAAAGTAATCACAATAAAGAAACAGCAATAAATTCATTCAAGCCTCTAATAACTTAACAAGGACAATAATGAAAGGTCATTGAATTATTATGAATACTGAGACACATTTATATTTTTATCAAGAAATCGTATGATATAAATACCTTAAAAAAATAATCTATAGGTAATCACCATTACTGCTAATTGAACATATTTTAAAATTTAAAAAGTTTTTTATCCTTTTATTTTACTCATTCCCTATTTAAATAACTTTTAATCTTTATGATGACTGAGTTTTCTAAGCTCTTGCCCCACTAGAGAACACTAAGTTTTGAGAAGATTTGGATTAAGAAGGGCAAATAAAATAAATGAGTTAAGGAGATGCCACTATTTGGGGTTTAATATCTTATTGTATTTTACGACTGGCAGACATTGATCGTCCTTGATCCATCGGACTTTTGCAAGGAGAAGTTAGGAAGTTAAACTTAGTTGTGGTAGGGGTTTTTGAAATTTCTATCATGTCAATACAAATTAAAATATCCTATATCAAGAAATGATACATATTGAGATTTAAAGTACAGAGTTTTCACCATTTCAAGCCCTTTCATATTTTATTTAAGAGGTATCATAATTTTGTTATTTAAAAAATTAATTATTCAGTAAATATAATTGCCCAATGATTTATATAATCTAATCCTAATATTATATACAAATTTCAAATTTTCAATAGACCCTCGTGGATTAATTTATTTTATTTATATGTAAAAAAGATATAGCTGAGAATTTAATAAAAAAGATAATTAAATTAGATATTAAATTAAAATGGATTAAATCAGAGGCAGTTGAAGTATATCAGATTTGAATAATAATTAGACCATTCGATTCAGCATGAAATTCTAAGAACTTTTTATCCTTGCAACTTTTGTGTGGGAGCGCTCAGTAAAGAGTTATAACCGACACAAGTTTTAATGAAGATGAAGATGAGGAAGAAGAAGAAGAATGCGCGAGGCATATCTCGCTGCTGAGAGGTGCTGTGAAGATAATTGAAGAAGAAACTCTTATTAATTTTTGATTCTCTATCGAACAAAGCTGCAGATCAGGGGTGAATCTGTGATTTCAACTGACACCATTTTGCAACTCTCCATTTATTATTTTAACCAATCACCCATTTTAATTAAAATTCCTACTGTATATAATAATCTAAAGAGAAAACCTAAATGAAGGATTTTTAAATACTAATTCATAATTTAATTGCTCTCTCAATGTTCTTAGGAAATTTTATTTAAAATGAACAGTTCTATAATGAAAGATGCTTTAAATATGTAATTGTTAGGCTTCTGGAAATTATTTTTAAAAGTAGGTTCTTTTGAAGCATTTTTCTTATAAATTTGAAGATATGTTTTATATATGAGATTAAAGTTGGATTAAATTTGAGAAACTTAAGAATAAAGTATAACTTAGAGTTTACTCTAAGCCTTACTCACTCACGTCATCGGAAGTGGATCGTATTTTTAGAGCTATGTTCAGAAAGTGCCCTTGAACACGGCCTTAACGAATTGCTGGTAGTATTTCTGGAACTAATAAAGAAAACTAAATTTTTTTTGAAGAGTCCAGAGACTGAAAATGAACTGGTGTGGAAGATTGCAACAATCGCGAACATACCATATAAGAACATGAATGCTATCTACAAACATAACTATAAAAATAATGTTAAGCGCCTCTGCGAATCTAATGACATCTTCCTCAACTGTTTGATAAACTTCTGAAGAGAGAAATCGAATTGAGAGAAATTAAATGATAGTGATATATAGCCTGAATTTAAAAAGCCATTTCTAAATTAAATAGGAAAAAATACGATTCATATTTAAATTTCATTTTAAGAATAATAGTTGATTCCTTCCTATAAGAAAGCGAGAGGGCAGCCAGTGCTTCCTACGGGAACGTGAGCTTTCCATTCGGGTCTAAGCTAAAATATATTACATCTTACTTTTAACAAATAATTTAACCTAAAAAAGCATAAATAAATCAAACTTAATTAATCAAATTAGAGATTTAATTGGTTCAATAAGTAAAACTAAGTGCACCTAAATTAAAGGCAAAGCACTTCCCTAAATAATAATTCTTCAATTCTAGTTTTTAAAAAAGTTAAATAATAGGTATTTTAAGAGGAAAAAGACCTAATGTATAATAAAATATATTGGGGTTCACTCAATGATTACGATTATAGATTATGATGTTTTTTGAGCTTGACATCCTCTTGCATATCTTGATGCTTGAAGAAGAGATACTTGTCACCGAAGTAGCTGCTAGTCAGCACAGTCTTAATAGTAATGTCTCCGATGTGAACCTTCTCGGATCCTGGGTTGGCGATGGCGTGGACCTTGTACAAGAGATCTTCCATTATTATTTTTTATAACGAGAGTGCCTACTGGGATCTCAGAAAGAGTCTTCTAGAAATCCTGAACGAAATCATCTGGATAGTTGTTTTTAAGGGTAGGCTCGAACACTAGTTAGAAGGGGAAGTGAGGGCTGGATTCTTTGTTTCCGTTTTTGTCGTAAGTGGCAATATCTGATAGACCCACAGTTTGGACAAAGGGAGTAGCAGTAGCGAACTTCTTGGCAATAATCTTCAGGCCGAAGTCAGTAGGACCTCCAATCAAAGTGAAAGCATTTAAAGATACAATAAATTTATCTTGAATCGATTGAATGTGGTTGGAGAAGTTCTTCCTTGAAGAAGTTCCAGGACTCAAAACCGTCGACTCCAAACATAGCAACCAAGTTACCTGAGTGAGTGTTATCTCTCAGGAACTTTAGCCCAAAGCCTGGTGTGAAGTTATCGAGGGCCTCTTTGGCTGTTTTCTTAGTGTAGTCTGGCTCCTTGGCACAGGATAATCTGATGAGTCCATGGTCGGAACCTGAAGCGA
Source organism: Tetmemena sp. SeJ-2015 (assembly GCA_027382625.1). Lineage (NCBI taxonomy): Eukaryota > Ciliophora > Spirotrichea > Sporadotrichida > Oxytrichidae > Tetmemena > Tetmemena sp. SeJ-2015. Next base: position 7,382 of record JAJKFJ010022473.1, read on the forward strand.
ATATTCCGGTGTATCCCTCGCTGTTTGCAACTGGGGTGTACTCAATAAGAGCAACGTTACCCACAGAGTGGATAAACTTGTCTCTTACTCCAGTCCACCCATTTTCGAAGGTGTCTCCCATCCATTGAAGAGAGGGAGACATACTTTCGGCCATGAGTCCAGCTCCCTGGCGAAGGGTGCTGTACCAACCGTAAGGCTTGTCATTCTCAGTAATCTGTTTCCAGAGTTCAATTTCTTTTTGCTCAGCGGTTTTACCCTCATAATCGTCACCACTCTTCTCCCAGACGGCCTTACCGGCAACTGAGAGCATGGCGTAAGCGCACACAACAAGACTGAAAGCGGTCTTTCTCATATTAAATAGCAAAGATTGTAGATTTAAACTTATTAAGTTATTATTGCACTCATCTATCTCGAATTAAGACTTACAAAATGATTGTACATCAAATAGACTTTAAAGGTTAACTGACGAAAAAGTGAAATTTCTTTCCAAATTTAGGTTGAAGTGAATTTCTTAATTTTAATGTTGGCTAATCATTTTTATGAATTAGAAAATTTAATCTTGTTTCTTTATAATTATAATAAGGTCGGATCCAACTTGCATAGTAAAATAAATGATCTACTACGAAGTTTAAATGCGTCAGAGTCTGTACCTAGACAATTGAGATGCTTCCTGAATCTGAATTAAATGATATAAATACTTCATATAATATATCTTCTTAATAATTTATATTTTCTTTTTCTATAAGAAATCTGTTCATCTCCTTTTCTTTTAACAGATATTTATGTCAATACCTTGAACCTTCTTTAAAGGAGATAGCTCCAGTGGAATAAGACCAGATGAGAGCTATCCTTAGAACTGATTCGAAGAGTAGTTTCTATCTTAACAGACTTGCTTTTAATTTTCATTTTAACCATTCAAAGTTACTAGCTTTGGTTAGATATTTTCCGAGCTGAGGTCTTTTTTACTTTTACTCTTTGCGAGACACTGGAGATTATTTTTCCGCAAAGTTAATTTGGCTGAAATTCTTGTCAATGTTTTAAGTTGAGCTGGGGCCAATATCGATTTAAAAATCTGCTTTGCCAGCAGGCCTTGCAGATTAATCACTAGTTCTGTTTTAAGATATGCTTACCTGACTAATTTTCCTCCTCACACTCCCTGAAATAAAAAACCAAAGAGGTTATAATATTAGTGGAACCGTTTATCAAAGCAGCTGGATTAGACTGGTATTAGGCTTGCATCTTTTAAAGCAGATTTTCATCTCTAATTAAGAGCAGATCTGAGTTGGGATTGAACTAAGTTGGATTTACAGTCCTGAAAGACAAAAAGTTTTCAACCGTCCTTCTGGATGAGGAGTTAGAACGAGTCCTAGCTAGACTATTATCACTAGTTTTAGAAATTAGCTAACTCCAGAGGTTTCGGTATCTATAAAATATAAATTGAGTTTCTGTCATAATCAGAGCCCTTGTAACCATTGCTTGCATATGATAGATCATAATTCATGGTGTAGTTATCACTTTATTAGCTCACGTGTGGTTTAACTTTGCTCTTTGGAATATTTGCCTTAATAAGATTAGGTTTATTTGCGAGTAAATGAGAGTATCGTTTGGCGTTTCCTTTGCAAGAATCTGAGGACTAATTTAGATTGGTAACATAATACATTCACTTTAAATGCATATTTCTTCAAATACTGATTATCAGGCGTCTCCTTTTAATTAAGAAAGTCTTTTCTCTACTGTCGCTAATTTTGATCGTAATTAAATGAGGAAGTTTCAAATCTATGATCGATTATTACATCTTTGGCTTGCTCAGCTGTAGAACCTAATATCTATTTTAATTGGTTGTTTCTGTCTCTCTCAATCCCAAGTTAATAGACCTCCTTAACACCAATTAAGGGCTTACTATTCAGGCAGGGATTGTAGGATCTTCTCTTCTCAGAGAAAAGAAGAGTAGTTACTTATTTCTACTTATCATCCATCTTATTGTAGTCAATTTTAGGATCAGCATACCTCCTTCTCTCATCTGAATTATCTGCTCTATTTTTGTGATAAAAAGATATCATATCTTAATCATATGAATCAGTTGTGATGCCCAAATTTACTTCGATGATGCTCTCTCTCATCTGACATTTAAAGCGCATTTTGATAAACGAACGATGAAGAGGTGAGGTACTTTCTTTTGTCTTTGGTTTTAGCTAAAGAGTTGTGTTTGGATTCTGATTTCTTATCACTTGGCGGTTCTTTTTTAGGAGAGAGAGTTTTCTGCACATCGATAAAATTCGCCTGCAGGCAATCATCTATTACTCTTTACCAGGTTGACTTAGAAGGGGATTCTAACTAAATTTGGAGAGCTGGAGCATTTACATTTGTTCGGCTCTGCCTCTAGAAAAGAGAAGTCGAACTGACTGAGTTGGAGTTCAAGTATTTAGACTGAAGAGTTTGAGAGGATGAAAAAATTTAATATAAAGAATGAAGTGTGAAAAGGGTTTTGGTTTCTACGAGGGTTGCTGCTTGCAATATCGGTTGACTCGTTTTACTTTGAGTATTTTGAGTAAGGATTTGGAGATTCCTGTCGGTTAAATTAGCTTATCTGCTGTTTCCCGTAATTTAGGCTTTGCTTTCGAGTGTCTAGCGAGCCCAGTGGAGTCTGCTTCTACTGATTTGTGGGAGTTTTCATAAACTACTAAAGCTAGCTCGTATTATCGAAATGAGTAGACTGAGTAGTGGCCAGGGAGGTTCTTGATTTAGAAGCCCTTTAGCTAACGTTGCTTTTTTTATTTAGAGATTTTTATCCTCTCTGCATGGACATTAAAGCTTAATAATTAATGAAATAAATTGCAAAGCTTATTATATCTGTTGCTAAAATAAATTTTAAATCTACTCGCGCATAATCTAATTGAATATAGAATGGATGATAATGTGATAATGCGAAATATCTAATATTTGTAGTGAGGATGCAAAGTAAGTATACTCTATTTATCTTACACTATATTGGATTTTACTCTAAATTTTCACTATCACTTATTGATGATCTCTGATCTTATATGAGTAAGCACCGCCATATTACCCCTCACTTTGTCCAGATAATCCAAATCTATCTCGCATGTAAAAAATCCTTCTTTGTCGCTCATTTGACCAACCTAAAATATTCACAACAGAAATAGATTTACAATATCTCCCCAAGGATCCACAACCATCGAATGCCCATATGACTAAGCGTTTTCATTATGTACTCCTACTTGATCGCAGGCAATAATGTAGCATTAGTTTTCAATCGCTCTCGCCCTCACTAGAGTTTCCCAATGAGCAGCTCCTGTCTTAACATAAAATGCACTGGAAATCATCAGTACTTATGCACCTCTCTATACGTATTTGCGATACAACTCTGGATAGCGCAGATCATTAGACTAAGGAATATATTAATCCGTGCAGATAATTTACAATTGATAGGCCTACATAGCCAATAGGAGAGAATACTGGATCAGGAATAGTTTTACCCGGCTCTAAGTATTTATTTTCATGAATAGTCACGCCTCCCTATATTTGTTTAAAATGCGAGAAATTACTTTGTGAGTGAGGTCAATATCGAATAAGTGAAGTTTTCGGTACTCTTGGCAAATATTTCCCTCCTCATTTATAATTATGCTGGTACCTAAAGAAACGTCAGATACCAAGATATAAGGATAAAAAGAAATATGACATAATCAATCCCTCTTCAACTGAAAACCTTTGGATTCGGGATTAAAATTATTTCAACGCTTACTGTGTCTTTTTGTAGGGATATGCTCGCATTTCTCTTGGAATCCACCCAGCGAGAGCCACACTCTATTATCTAAAGCTATTTGCTTATACTTTCGGATTGTTAGTCCTGATAAAGGTTCTGCAAATATATATTTAAAGTTTATATGTAATGCATGCTCCACTGATTTCTCATAAGACTCGGGCATATAGTGAAAGTTCTTAATTAATTTAAATTGTTAAAATTTCTCTGGTAAGCATATGAAGTTAGCTCCTCTTTCGACACAAGCTTCTATGTATTTCTTATTCTTAAGAAAGTTGCTTTCCTTATTAAAATAATTGAACTTATCTGGTCCGGAGCAAGTTTGAATAACTCCAACTATAGACTTGAATCTATCTCTCGTGCTTGACATAAGCTGGTTGTGAATTCCTAGTCTATTTAGCATTTTATTTTAAATTTGCAATTTTATTATCACAAACGTTCCATCCAGCGCTTAATTCCACACACTCTTATAGCTCTAATTCTATTATATTTTGTAAATTATTGAAAATTTTTATTTAAAATTTGAATCACTATCGCACCGACGTTGAATTTTAACATTTCCTTTTATTGAATGAATTATAGAATTATTAAAGGATATATAATATTTGGCAATTTAATTATCAAAAATATATAAACTCAGACTTAAAAGATTAGATTGAAATGGATAAATTTTCTATTGACGAGGCGAATTCACCTTACATCAGCAATTCAGTGCATTAAAATGATCACCTGTTAGGAATACCTCAGCAACCAAGAAATAAGAAGCAAGTCATTCGAGAAATGAACAAGCAGCAGATTCCAAGATATCAAAATTGTCAATTTTTGTTTTTCATTCATTGTCTTTGTTAAAAAGTGTTTAATTATGAGAACGAGAATCAAACTCAATAAAATGATTCCAGCCCTGACTAAATTCCTGAAAGCTCTCAGGAACTTATTAATTTTTAATTTCTTTCTTTTAAACTTGATACCTCAGAATTAATTAAAGTCTAGGAGTAGACTAATCAACTAAATCAAGAGCAGAGCCAGCAATAAATAATTGCAGCTCATGAAAAGAATGCAACATACTGGTAAAACAACCTCACTATGATTTAAGAGGATGAGAACGATAATTTTATTTCAATTTAGCGAGTATGGTACAAACAAAGATTCAGCTCAACTTCCCTTCAAGCAACAATCCTCACAGAAAGTTACAATTTGCCAAAGGTATCAAATCTCAAAATAACCTTGACCAAATAAAAAAAGTTTATTAATTTAATCAATGAAGACAACTCTGAGAGGATGAGTTTAACTAATTTTGCGCAGCCCTAAAATGCAGTCTAAGAAGACGGGTCAACATCTTGGAATGCAAATGGATAATAAGAGATTATGGATAATCATCATTATCGTGGATACAGTCCAGATTTTTCTATATCTTCTAAGTTTCAATTGATGGGTCAACCTCGGTTTTAAACTTAAGAGTCCTTCGGTAGTGACATCACAGGTCTCTCTAAAATAATTGCAAAAGCTGATCAATCATCTCCACTTATGCAAGATCCATAAACCATCAGATAGAAAAGATTTTATATTTGAGATAGGATGATAAGAATTCAAGCAACAGTGATTTCATAAACGATGACGATCAGGAAGCTAAGATTGTTGCGCTACTGAATGATGCTTAGAACTATTAAAATATTGACATGGGATAGCTTGAAGAGGATGATGAAAGCAAATACATCATTGAGGATAAAGAAATTCTTATTTATTTTAACTGGAAAGATTTACGATATCAGAAAAGATTATCAGCTACAGGAACTGCAAAAAAGATAAGCTAATGCTCATAAGTCTTATTATGAGTTAGAAATTTATTTATTTTTGAAATTCATCAAATGAGAAAGTACTTAGTTTAGTTTTAGACTTCAAATTGAAAAATGTAGTTTCTAATGTAATTTTATAACAATTACCAAAAGAAACTCATTTTAAAATTCCTTAAATACATTTCAAATTATATATGGTAGATAGCATCTATCAACTAATGAAACGACGATGAATTAATTTTCACCAACTATTTCGAATGCCAATACAGAAATAGATCAGATTGATAAGACAACTGAGTGGTGGAAAGAAAAGCGTAAACACAATCAATAATTACTCTGGGCCGCAGAGGAAGGAAACTTGGAAGAGCTGAAGAGGCTGTTAGATAGAAAAGTTTTAGGAGATAAAGCTGCAGATGTAAACTATAAAGGACTTGATAATTGGACAGCTTTGCATTTCGCAGCCAATGAAGGAAAATTTGATATTGTCAAAGAACTACTCAGAAGATAAAATCTTGATAAAGATGCAAAGTCTACAATCGATAGAACTCCCCTGCATCTGGCTGTAATTAGAGGTTTTATGCAAATAGTAAGAACCCTTATTGAATCAGGAGCTAATAAAAATGCCAAAGATTTCGATGAAAACTCAGTTCTTCATATGGCAAGTGAATTCGGACATGGAGCAATAATCATCTATCTTATTAAGGACTGTTAGGCGGATCCTATGTAGAAGAACAAGTTCGGTTACTATCCACCTGATATTGCTTAAAACTATTCAATTCAACAGCTATTTGAAAATCTATTACCTCATCTCTATGCTTCTTCAGAGGTAGCATCTTAGTTGGAAGAGGGAAAGAATTCTTATGGGAGAACAGCTTTTAATGGAGTATTACGTCACAATGATAGGATAAATGCTGTTCAGAGACTCATGAATTCTTACAAGACTGTTGATAAATATCTTCAAACTAAGAATACGTAAGGTTATCACTATTCATCTTAAACTGTTTTTAGGAGTGAAGAAATGCTAATCAAAAGATTGAATGACTAAGAACATTAGAGGAAGTATGGCAAGAATCATCCGTTGTCCGAGGAAAATAAGGACACAAATATACTGAAGAAGATAGAGAAACATGAAAAGAAGTGGAAGATGAAATTCATATAGATATGGCACTACGCAGAGGAGCAACAAAGGAAAATTGACTAAGCTGTAAGATCTAATAATTACTTAATTTTAAAGTATGATTCATAAGTTGGACCGGACAACTTCATACCTATCATGAAACTAGGATCAAGGCAGCTTCGGGTAGGTGTTCCTGAGTTGAGAAAATAAACATCAGACCAGATGGGACTACGTTCAAAAGCGGGAAGCAGTATGCGATGAAAATACTCAATAAAAAACAGATAATGGGGAACAATCTCGTGAAATATGCAAAAACTGAAAGAGATGTTCTTACCTATGTTAAGCATCCGTTTATTGTTGGCTTGAAGTATGATAAATAATTTAGTATGCATTTCAAACACCAGAGAAGCTATTCTTACTCCTTGATTATGCTCCTGGAGGTAATATGAGCAGGCAGCTTCATAAGGAAAAGAGATTCAACGAAGAAGTGGCCAAACTGTACTTGGCAGAGATTCTTTTAGCAGTAGAGGATCTTCACAAAAAGGATATAATTTATCGTGATCTTAAACCTGATAACATAGTATTCGACAAAGATGGGCACGCTCTACTGACTGACTTTGGATTGTCAAAAGAGGGAGTTTAAACTAATTATCAAGCTCGTAGCTTCTGTGGATCTCCAGCTTACTTAGCTCCAGAAATGTTGAAAAGAAGTGGGCATGGAAAATCTGTAGATTGGTATCTGCTAGGAGTTCTTTTGTATGAAATGGTGGTTGGGATCCCACCCTACTACTCAAATAACAAGTAAGAAATAAAATGGTTTAATATCCTCACATTATAAAAGGAACAAAGTTTAAAAAATAAGATTTTTTAGAATATAATTTCAATTTCCTTATACATCAATTCATAATCTATAACTGATCTCTTTCTTATAACTTCAACTATAACCATTTTATGATTTTAATTATAAAACTTAAATGCTTCATCAATACATTTATAGAGAGCAACTCTATCAGAACATTTAAAACGGTCCTTTGAAACTGCCCAATTTCCTTACAGAAGACTGTCGATAAATGCTTATCGCTGTAATTTTATCCTCTTAACAAATTTTTAATAGCTTTTAAATCGAAACCCATTGAAAAGACTGGGCTCTGGTCCTAGAGACGCAGATGAAATAAAGTAGCATCCTTTCTTATCCTTCAATAAATTGGGAGGACGCTTTCAACAAAAGACTGGTTGTTCCAAAGCCGCAACTAAAGAAAGTTCTGAAAGGAGACATCCCTCTAGAAAAGATATATGGCAAAGGAGCATTCGACGAGGGATTCAAGGGATAGAATAAACTCAATGACTGGAGTTTTATTAGAAATTTTTGAAATATCCGCAAATATTTATCAAATGTAGTCCACACACTTTTTTATAATTATGATTTAAGCAATAAGCTATTTAAAGTATGCACTTATGATAAATTATATAGAAAAATGATAGAGCAATAAAAATAAAATGGATTACAATTCTTAATAAAGAGAAATATCACATAATCTATTAGACCCTTCTGAAAAGAGGCCCCTAATTGAATATTAAAACATTCCTGTCAATGCGAAGGATCAAGTTTGTAATTATTATATGTTTTTTATTAAGCTGAACATATATCCCAGAGAGAAAACGCAGAACATGATTACACATAAAATAAAAAGAAAAACTCTAATTTTGGATCTATTAACAGTGAACAAGAAAGAGATGACGAAGAAATATAAGAAGAAACTAATCTAGAGGATTTGGAAGCCTAGCAACGCCCACAAGTTCAAATATAAATCGAGGCAGTTGAAACTTTGAAAATTTTCAGAGCCAAGAGAATTAATCCCCTAAATTAGCCTCCTCGATGGAATCTCAATTTCTCAATAGTCCTCTTTTTGGCTTTTGGGTATGCTCTTATAAATAAATTATTATCTTTTCTACATGATGTACATGGTGATTCAAAATGTTGTAGTTCTTTCTTCTTCCGACTTTAGAGTTATGAGCTCCAGGTAGCATGATTGCCCTACTGAATTGTTTGTTATTTTCGCACTTTTCGAAATCCTGCCCGTAATTTTTTTATTAAAATAGAATTTGCTTTGCTGCGAGCTATATAATGATAAACTAAGTTTCGAAAAAGTATAGGACTAGAGAGGTAATCTATCTTTTTAATAGTCAGAAAATCAGAGTTAAGATAATTACCTTCGACAATAAAATCATCAAGGGTATGTTCATGTCTTAAATTTCATTTTTGAGAATAGAGAATATAATTTAAATGTCTATGGACGCTCTTCATTTCATAATTGCGATCTATATAACAGCAGCTTCACACAACGACCCAGAGGGTTCAGCCAAATGTCAAAGTTAATTTCCTACTTACTACATTTTGGCAGTAATTTGCATGACCTTTGGCTATCTATCCTTGATAAGATTTATCTACTTGCTCTTCCCTCACATTCTAGGGGACAGATATTTCAGGCAGTAGCTTACTTATCATATGTTTAATATTATTAGCAATTGATAGATCAAATGAGAACAGCCACTGAGGAAAAGGAACTCAACATATACGAGTACCAAGACATTTTCAGATAACAAAGGCGCTTCATCCAATGTAAAGTATGTGCCAAAGACTACTACATGACAGAAAGAGTCGCACAGTTAAATTGCTCTGCTGGCCATATCATTCATAAGGATTGCGCAACCAGCTGGTTTAATCATTAATACCATCTTAACTGCCCAGAGTGCCTCGAATTCGTATTTCCTAAGCGCTACAAGTAAATTACAAATAAATAAAATGTTAAAATATATTTAATATGGATTGTTTACTATACTAAAAACTGATAACATCTTCAATTTAATTTTCTTTTCATTTCAGAGTAATTATTTCTTCATAAATAATTTTAATTTAAATAGAAAAAATGTTGCATTCCCAAGACTCATCAGAGTAGCACTCATCATTGAGATTTAAAGATCCTAAAATATTTTTGAACTAAATTCAACATTCCCTCTAACTATCTTAATCAGAGCTGCCAGCTTCTTCCATTGACGAATTAAAAAGCAAAGATGGTTTTGAATAATTACAAGACACCTCTAATATTTTTCTCTTCCTTTTCAGTGAACTCACAATCCACAAATGAGGAGTCTAACGATTCAATAGATATCACTCATCTCTATGGAAGGAAAGTTGCGCCACGTCATCACCAGTTGTCGCTTCAAAGCTTTTACAAGCATGTCATACTTTCTGAAACCCTGCATATCAAGTCTCAAAATACTCAAGCCAAATTGAATATAACAGAAGTAAATACTAAAGTAAAGGGTATTAGAGAGGCTAAAAGGTTACTATAAGATATAAAGGAATAAAAAGAAGCAGTGCTAAGAAAAAGAGAAAGGAAGATCAAAAATCAACAAGAACTCATTCAAGCTCTGTAGATTTGCTTAGAAGTATAAGAGGAGAAGGAAACTGGAATCAAAACAGGCGATGAAATAATTATATACAAAGACGATTTAATAATCAATTTATGTCTATAAATTTATGATTAAATTAAGAATAGTTAGATCTGTAGTATGATTAAAAAAAAAATTTAAATAGAAAATCCTTGCCTATTTAATCGAAAATAAGATTTAATATAGCGCTACTTCTCTTTGAAATTTAATGATTAGAATTAAGAAGCAGTTTTTTGTGAAAATTGTATTTAAAAATTTAAGAGAAGTATTTTATAGTTGTCTTAATTTAAAATTTTATGATTTAAGTAATAATTATTTTAACTATATCATATTAAGTATATTTTTTAATTGATTTTAATGATTTGATTGAATAGATGCGCCACTATTGCTAGAAATGCAAACAACTGAGGCATTGCATTAATTTAATTTCAGAGAATTATTTATTGCCTTAACTGCTGCAGATCTTCTCTCAGCAAAATTGTGATGGATAACTTATTTTGTGAATTATGCAAGGAATATGGTCATCTAAAAACTTGTTGCGTAATCTACTGGAAGAGAATAAGAGCAAAGTAAAGAAAATTAAGGAGAAAAGTTCCTGCAGGATATTAGTCTCCAAACTAGATTATTCGGGGGGGCCTTTCCTAGTCATCACTTTTTTTATTAAAATATGAAAAATCACAATCAACCCTAAAATCAGCTAAAAATAACAAATCTTTAGTCCAAATCAATTCCAAATGTCTCTCCTACTCATATTCTTTAATTTAGAAAATCAGCTTGATTTTTTAGAAACTTGAAGACAAAAAATTTTTTAAGGAACTTAGAGAAAGAAGACAATACTTTTTTAATTAGAACATTTGTTTTTCAATATATTTAAAAAAATATATAATGCGAAAGCTTACTTATTTACAAAAGAAATTTATATGTTGAGATAAAAATTCCTTAATAAAGGCTTTAAGCTATTTAAAGGCTAAGAAAATAAGGTCTTGATATTCTATTATGAAATATTTAGAAGAGAATTAGAATAATTGGATTTCATAATTTATCATGACTTTAAAGGAGCAAAGTAAATTTAATAAACCTATAGACTTATATATTAATTTTAGATTATATTGTGATTGTGTGGTAGGACTAAAAATGAAGAGGGCTCGAATAAATGATATGATAGTTTAGAGTACTTTGAAATTTTTATTACATTAGATTTCTTCAACTTATGAATGCATCGATTTTTCAAAATTATAATGTCATTCCTTTTCAATTTAATTTTTGTAAAATGAAAATTTCACGAAGGTCCTAAATATTTTATAAACTAAAGAATATGACTAGGAGAGACCTTTTGGATTTGAATTTGGACAAAAAATTTGTTATTTTTGGCTGATTTTAGGCTAGATAGTGATTTTTCATTTTTTCATGAAAAAAAGTGGATGACGAGGAAAGGCCCCCCCCCCGATTATTCATGAACTTTACGATGAGGAACTAGACCCAAATATTTTTAATGTAAAGCTAGATATCCTAATGAGAGAAACGCTACAAAAACTAAATCATTTAAGTCGAAGGGATCTTATAAAAAGAGGAAAAAGATCTCTTAACAAAGAAATTTCATTAAAGCTTTCAAGTTTATAAAACTCAAGTTAATCATCTTTCTAATTTGCAAGACAATAACTACTTTTACTCTTTTTTTATGAAATAAATTGACACAGCTTTGATAAAATGAATCCAGCAACGACCTAGATACTCTATCAAGTGATTGAGAACCACTTATTAGAAAACCCACAAATGAAACTTCATTTCACATACCTAGGAGACATTCAATTTATTTTATATTCCTCTCTTGCAAATATTAGCTAACTCAGATGCTAAAACAAACCCAAGGAATCGGGTGTGTATATCTTGATCCTTATGATGTTAAATATAAAGCACTCTGGGTGAGTAAACAAAAACTGGGAATGAGTGCCTATTAAGTGAATTTAAGAGGCCTCCATGGAGATTCAAGTGAGGGAAGTGACAATACAAAATTGTAAAATTCATTTCAAATTTTAAATTGTTGTTATTGAAATATTGAATGGTGAAAGAGGTAATTAGAGAAGCGAGAACAGTGAGGGGTATAGAGGAGATGTTTCAGCTCCTAGGATACATGTCAGTAGTGGAGAATCTGATAGCCATGAGCAAAATATAAATAGTGATGGGGCTAATAAAGGCCTAAGTAGTTCTGATGAAAAGCCTCGTGATAGATTGGCTGGAGGATAGCGGAGATTCAAATGAGCTTAACATGAAAAATAACCCAATTAGCAGCGAATTCCACAGCAGCAGCCCAAAAGAGGCCACAAGCAATCCTAGTTCTGAGGAAAGTAAAACACCAGAGCCTATCCCTAATCAATCTCAAGAAATGGGTGCTAGGTAAATAAGTTTAAGTCAAAGGAATCATATTTCTCAAAATCACTTTATGAGAAAGTGTTAATTTAAGGAATGAAGAGAGTAAGAGCGGAGATAGCGATGATTTGATGAAAGGTATAAGATAAGAAGAGAAACTAACTTGAATCAAAACTTCGTTTAAGAAGACTAAGATGATAGTGCTGCTGAAGATTATGCTAATTATGTGGCTAGTAGCACTGGCGCCTCAGGAGGAGCTACTTAAATTGTAAGTGGTGGCAGTTTATCAGGAGGGTAAAGAGGTCCTAGATAAACAAGTGGATCTGATTCTAGTGAGGATTGGGTTTTCAAAGACAAAAAAGACATTAAAGCAGAGGAAATTAGAGTTGGAGACATTGCTCTAAAGGTTCAATAAATGTGGATATTCGATGATTCAATACACAAGGATTACCATTTTTATTTGGAGTATTGATAATTTCATAATTGAAGATTGAATAAGTCATTTGTTGTGAAATTAGTTTAAACTATCTTTAGGCTAATTTAGTACTGATATTTATGCTCTATAAAGTGAGCTCAAATCAAGTTGTCATTAAAATATTTTTATGGCTGTTGATATCCCTCACATCTTATGAAAGATCTTGTCTCGTCCTTTGCTAGCAAAAGAATAGTATACAAATATTTTAGCCTTATCTGTAATTATTAACTAGTCCTAATCTAGTGTCCGTCCTTGGCCAAGCACTCCCACTATTGGAGGAATCATCATTCCCATTAGAGTTTAGAACATCTAAATAATTTAAATTAGAATCTCCGTTAGTTTATCTGAGGGTATTTGAGCTGACTGTATTTAAAGTTTGAATAAGCTGATTGGGGACTCTCTGATGGTTTTATAAAGGAGATTGCGAAGGGGAGGTTCTTACTTGAACTTAAGTGCTGAACAAATTCTGCCTTATTCCACTGATATTACTGTTTTCATTATAATTAATTCAAATTTAAAACTATAATTTTCTCTGCTTAAGCGAGGACTGCCACTACTTCGGCCATTAAAATATTATACAAGAAATTAGAGAAGATTCTCTCAATAACACTGTTATAATCGCTTGAAGAATTTCCATAGCTTGTAAGGTTATAAATATTACACTTGAGAATATAGCTTATATAATTATAATTGGGACTGCTCCTTTATCCTCAAAGTTATAAGGATTTTTGCAGACATCTTCTTTGCAGAGAGGACAAGTATTGTGATCTTGAAGCCATTTGGCAATGCAATGCTTATTGAGATACATTAGAATAAGATTAAGAGTATGATATTGAAGTAGTGTTTAATGTTACAGGTGAGAATCACAATCTAATCCTCTTACTTGAATTCCTCGCAGCAAATAGCGCAAGTTTACTCACTGTTTATAGAATCCACGCTCAAACTTTTTAAAGATCATTTCATTTATACTTTTAAACTCCTTTGATGCTTAAGTTGTTTTCTGTATTCTTTGAAAGTGACAATGGGGAACTTGAATTCAATTCCATCTATCTTGTTTCTATTGAGAACATTCTGTTTGTTGATAGAAGGGATTGTGAGGAAAATGTGAATGAAGGCGATCATTCGGAAAATGGCCATCAAGTCTTAAAAAATTAAATATACGAGGTTCTAACAGAGCAATTATTGGAATTACTAGTCTTATTAATCTAATATAGCCTAAATTAATTTAAGATTAAATCAATTTAAATGTAATTGCAATAGGAAAAATATAATCAAAAATAAAAATTTATTTTAAAGCTGCGCTATTTATAAACACCTTTTCAGAGTAAAAAGTTATTTCAAAATGAGGTGGGGGGAAATCGAATAAGCTTTTAATGGAGCATATTTAATTAGATAAATTTGGTGTATATCATGGAGCATGGTTTAAATGTGCGTGAAGTGCAAGGCGTAAACCATTGTAGCGTACATGCCAACTCCTATGTTCACCAAGTCCACAAATATAATCCAAAATTTATGGTACTTCTCTTTTGGCGTTTACACCAATCGCATTATATTATAATCATCATAAATAGCATAGGATTACATCTGCAGCACCCTCTTTTGATTTTGAAGTCAAGATACTGATGTCTGTATGAGTACCTCGTCACTGCAAAAACAGATACTGCCGAGCATACGAAAATTGCTTATTGAATTTCAAACCAGAATTGCAGTTGCCCATCGTATCCAAACTGAGAATTGTATTCATAGTCAAGCGTGAAGTAAAGAATAAAGGATGTTATTGCCATAATTACATAGTAAACGATGTAATAAACAAAGAGGAAAGCATCCATACTCATAATCTTAGAGAAGCCTCTCGTACGACGACGTGGTCGTGCCCCTCTGTTGTTTCCCCCTCTATTATTTCTAGTATTTTCATGTCCCTCTACCAAGAGAATCAGACTAAACTTATTTTATAAATAGACTCTAGTCCTCTTCCACTTATTATGCCTTGTTCCTTGATTGTTAAGTGTGTTCTCTCACTATACTGAGATACTACTTGGCTTTAACTTGAGGGAGGAGAAGATTTGAGAAAGGCCTGCCTCTATCTTTCTTTTGATTTTTAACTCCGTTGAAAAGATTGTAAAAACTTTGCTTAATGCTCTTCCTTTCCCCTTCTTTAGACACAGTAACAAATTTGAAATTATATTCTTATAAATAGAGAGTAGGTCTATTATTCTCCTCTGAAGACATCCTCTGGTCTAATATCCTGTCGAATTTCAGCTCCTCTGGATCTGTATCTAAGTTTTAACTTATTAGAAGCTGCTCCTTCTAGCTCTTTGTAGCATTTTCCTGAGTTTAGCCGAGGACAGAAACCGGATTTTTATCCTTTTTACGCTTAAACATATTTTAATTTTCTAATCTAAATCTATAACTATCCTCAAATTGGGAAAGTAAAACCCAATAAGTTTAATTTTAAAAAATGAATTAATAAAATACAATCTAGCACAACACACACTTACAGAATGATGAGGTTACAGTCAAAGAAGAAGCTGCTTGAGAGGGTGTGCAATATGTGCATGCGGTCCTTGGCAGTTTAGAAAACTAAAGTTTACTTCTACAACGAGGAAAATTAGATAAGTGGGGTATGTGATTCCTGTAGAGAGAGGCTCAAAACCATAGATTAAAACTTTACTCAAGGAAGGAAAGTCGAGGAAATTTTATACCACTAGGATAAAAACTTAATTGACCAGATTGATTAAACAGAAATAGATTAGACTTAAAATATTGAAAGAAGTTAATTTCAAAAGGACTTCGTCGTCTAGAATATTTTCGACTATGTCTGCTAAAAGTTTGAGATGAATGATTAGATCCGCTTCTTTGTTTTCTATGTGCAAAGCAAAAGACTTATTTAAACATGTGTATATATTTATACTAGGAAGGAGATAGAAGGATATAAATACGATGGCAAACGCAATTATTATGACTAAAATGGTCGAAACAAACTTAAAAATACACACATTTGAGTAGCTATTGTAAATATTTCCCAGAGAAGACCTGTTTAAGACTACATTACTAAACTTTAATAATCTATTTAGAATTAAGCAAGAAATATATAAATTGGAGCCAATAGATTTCTTAACTAAGTTCATGGTGCATGCTGAAGAGTAAATTGTTTTATGGTACAGCTATAAAGTGCTTTCAAACTTTCTTTATTCAATTTTAAACTATAACCTTGATAAACCTTCAGTCAAAAAGAAGCTCCAAAAATTTAAGTAAGATCTCATTGATAAAGGCTATCAGAAGGCACTTAATTATTCATTCATTAAATAATTTGAGTTCAATTATTTCTTCATTAAAATTATGAATACTTGACAAGTATAAATGCATGATAAATATTTGTAGGTAGTTGATTCTCCTTCTCTTTTCAATATGATGATATTCTCAAACTTAAAGATAAAGAATTTAAATTTGAATTGCAAAAATATATATTTCAATAATGAACGAGGGATTCAGATTTGGACAATCTACAAATCGGAAGTTGAATGACTTCATTTCTACTTCTGCTCTAAGACCTTCATAACCTTTTGCTAGAGTGTTGGGCAAATTCATACTTTTTTAATTTAAAGAGAACACCATGAACTTATATTTATTATAAAGTTTTTCATTGATAAAAAATTATCTTACCATTTAATTACTTTAATTAACTTGTCGAATCGCCCAGAGTTTCAAACAAGAGCAAGGCAAATTGATAGATAGTCAAAATCTCCTTTTAATGAGCCTTCTTTATTCACTAATCAGAAGAGGGATTAAAGACTGTAAAATTCAACAAAGAGTATCGCAGAGGGGTTTATCAGTAATCCCACTGGTGGTGGAAACAGGATATTCTAGAACAGAGAAATTCAGAACGAATAAAATAGGATTTAGAAACCAAGTTTCTTCAAAAGAGGTGCTCAGTATAACTAAGAAACTCAATTGAAGGTAAAAGCCAGTCAGGAAGAGAATCTATATCTTCTTATTTTTAATCAAGAAATTATAGAGCGTGAGCGAACACTTAAGCAACTTCAATCATATCAAAGAGATAGAACAAGGAGATAGTTTCTGATAACTTTATAATCATTTAATTTTAAAACTTTATTGACTCTGATATTTACTTCGAGCTTTTTCGAATTCCTAGCTTCTTATTGCGGATATTAAATCTCACCTCCTTTATCTATCTCTACAAACTGGAGCTTCAATATTCCATTTACTTTGGCATTGTTCATAGATAGTTTTCTTTTTACAGTAGTCTAGAGTACCAAGAGCACTATAATTGCACTTAGAGATTAAATAAAAGAAAAGATTTTTTGGATGCGCCTTAATTATTGTTCCCTATTTTAATACGTTCACTATTTGTGCTAGCTGTCCTATAGCAGAGTTTAAATTCATTAAATTCAGATGATTCAATTCTGTTTTGCCTCTGGAGCGGATTTTTTTCTAAAGATACTTTGAAAAGCGTTTAAAATAACTCCTCTCAAGTGGGTATTATCTGCCTCTTTTTGATAAGTTTGGTTTTTACCTTCCTTCAATATAGAGACAGATTTTTCAGTGCTAAACTCTATGAAAGAGGTATTTGCAGCACTAACATCTTTAAGCATATTTATAGAGAGTTCAAAGGCTTCTCTGCTTCTAGATACTTTCTACTTATCCTTTCTTTGCTTTTTATATTTCAGCTGGATAAAGTCTTTCCTCTTTTCAAGAAATAATACTTCGAACATTCTCTAAATGAAGATTAAATGAAGTAGTAGCAATCTTCCACTTATGTAGTAGACTCCTTTGATCCTGACAGGAAATATTAGAGGCCCTCTGCTTTGGAAATATCCTTTACTACTTTCTTTTAAGATCTCTTGATTAGGCTGGCACTTCTTTCTGTGAGAATCTTGCAAGATTTATTCACAATTCAAAGTATATCTAGCTACTTCAGACATAAGCAAATGCAAACTTTAGCTTCAAACTGCGTTTAGATTCCTATTTCATTACAGCAAAGACTGCTAAATCTAATCTTCTTTTCTTAGAAAGAAAAAGTTGCTTAGACTCAGTTATATGTATTAATTCGCATTTTTATAAGTTATTTCAAGATTAAGTGGCAGATAGTTGAGTTTCAAAAAGGATAAGCAACGAAGGTCAACTCAATCGTCTTGCTTACAACAAATTTCAATTAGTTATGTTGAAGCACCTCAACTAAAATATTACTGGTTAGAGGAGTGAAGTACCATTTTAATTTTTATTGCATTCACAACCTTCATCGTGTATCAGAAAGATATGAAGACTCTTTTTAAGAAACTAAACAGGTATCTAATAGCTCAGATGATCAAGTTAAAGCAAATTAGAGATAAAGTTAACAGAAGAGTTTAGGAGATAAAAGACTTGAGTGGAGTAAACACTCAAGCCCGCCAGGCACATATAAGAGCACCCTCTTAATTTGGAAACCTGCCTCTTTTCAGATACGTCAACAGAGCAATTTTCAAACTGAATTGTAAAGTGAACTCTCTTCTTGAGTTTGATGAAACTTTCTATCTGCTTCAAATTAATTGTGAGATCGCCTCTATCATCTTGAATATGAAGACCTATTACAGCCAAGAAGATCCTTTGCAGCAAAAGCCGATCTCAGCTTCTGACTTTGATCCAATACTTTGGATTTGTTCTTGCCTAAACTCATTTACCTTCAAAGATCTTTGATGCTGACATTAAGCAAATTAGATCACGCAGTGAATGGAGACTAAAGAAGAAATGAGTTGCATGATCTTCACAGTCATGAAATTCAAAGGTTGAACCAAGATCTTCAGAGTTCGCTTGCGAGACTAGCAATTCTGAGCGACTTCAACTCTTTGCCTGATCTCTAGATCAAAGCACACAAACAACAAGAGAAGGTGAGATCAAAGGATTAGATGAAGATCAGAGAGGACTACGATGATGAGAGTTGGTACTATTTATTCTCTGGGGTTTACAATTGCTTGTACGATTTCCAGCAAGGATTCAATTCTTTTTGAATTAGCTCTTATAAGTAATTTCTTTAAAGTTAGATTATGTCGTTTTTTTTAATTTTTATAAAAAATTTTTTTAAGGATAAATTTTTTGAATTAAAGAATATGATCGTGATAAGCCCTCTGAAATTGAATTGGGACTAAAAATTTGATGTTTTTGGCTATTTTTAAGCTAGACAATGATTTTTCTTATTTTCATTAAAAATAGTGGATGAAGAGGAAAGGCCCCCCCAAACTTTCTATCTGCTTCAAATTAATTGTGAGATTGCCTCTATCATCTTGAATATGAAGACCTATTACAACCAAGAAGATCCTTTGCAGCAAAAGCCGATCTCAGCTTCTGACTTTGATCCCACTACTCTGGATTTGTTCTTGCCTAAACTCATTTACCTTCAAAGATCTTTGATGCTCACATTAAGCAAATTAGATCACGCAGTGAATGGAGACTAAAGAAGAAATGAGTTGCATGATCTTCACTGTCATGAAATTCAAAGGTTGAATCAAGATCTTCAGAGTTCGCTTGCGAGATTGGCAATTCTGAGCGACTTCAACTCTTTGCCTGATCTCTAGATCAAAGCACACAAACAACAAGAGAAGGTGAGATCAAAGGATTAGATGAAGATAAGAGAGGACTACGATGATGAGAGTTGGTACTATTTATTCTCTGGGGTTTACAATTGCTTGTACGATTTCCAGCAAGGATTCAATTCTTTTTGAATTAGCTCTTATAAGTAATTTCTTTACATTTTGATCATGTCGTTTCTGAGTAAAAAGATTTTAAAAAAAGCTTTTTAGAATAAAAAAATATAGCAAAAATGATTAGAAACCTGACCACCAAAGCTTAAATTTTGAGCGAGATTGACAGCCTTACAAACTTTTAAGATGACCCTGAGGATCTTTTTGAATTGCTCGAGCTTCTAGGAGAGGGCAGCTACGGAGAAGTTTACAAAGCTTTGCATAAAGAAACTGGAAATATAGTTGCTGTCAAGAAAATATTGTGTGTAGCATTTTATGAAAGTGTTTTTAAAATCCCAGTGAACTCAGACATTGAGAGTTTAAGGAAGGAAATTCAAATTTTAAAACAGTGTAAGAGCCCCTACATAGTGCAGTATTACGGCAGCTACATGAAGGATAATGAGTTGTGGCTGATTCTTGAATACTGCAACCCTGGCTCAGTCGCAGACATCATCAAGATAACAAAGCGAACTCTAAATGAAATGGAGATTCTTCACTTATTACAATTCATTTTTGGCTTAAGATTGCAAGCATTTGCTAAGCAGTACTAAGAGGACTTGAGTATTTACACGACACTAATAAAATACACAGAGACATCAAAGCAGGAAATATTCTTCTTGATCATTAGGGAAATGCAAAGCTAACTGATTTATCCTATTTTATTTCGGGGTCTCAGCCTAGCTAATAAACACATACCAAAAGAAGAATACTATGACAGGTACCCCCTACTGGATGAGTCCTGAAGTTTTAAATAGCTCTGAGTATAATAAGAAGACTGATATTTGGTCACTTGGTATTACAGCAATAGAAATGGCGGAAGGAGATCCTCCCTACTCTCATATTCAAAGCCTGCGATGACTAATTAATTTTCTATTTCTCTAGCGAGTGATGTTCGTAATAAAGAAGAAACCTGCTGAGGGTTTATCCAAGCCAGATCTTTGGTCTCCTGAATTCAACAACTTCGTAAGACGGTGCCTAACTATAGATCCTAAGAGAAGGCCAACTGCCAAAGAGCTGTTGCTTGATCCCTTTATTTCAAAATCAAGAGGCACCGCACTTCTTTCAGAGTTAGTTGCAAATTGTATGTGTCCATTTTTTTGCAAATAGATTAGAAGAGATAGAGCGCTACAGACTGAGAGAAAATAATCCCGACCTGAATTCTTACAACTACAGCTCAGAGGTTATGGATTACAATGAAGGGGCACAAACTTACATAGATAACTCGCAAAATACAATCAAATCAGTGGCTATGGGTACCATCAAACAAAACCCTAGAAAAGCCAATCACTAAGCATAAGAAGAAAAAAAGTAAATCACTATCAAATCAACGGTCCTAGAGGAGGGAGAGGAGATTGACATAGGTACGTGCAGGACTATTTTAGTAGAGAAGTTCCAAGAATAGGATGCCCAAGAAAGGAATGGACAATAGGAAGAGCCAGACTTTATGAAGTACATTAAAAATTAGAATTTAAACTACATCAACAATGACTATTTGAAAGAGCATTTTGCAGAAGACGATGAAGCTTAGGAAAATAGTAACCCTCTTGGGATTCAGTAGATTCAACATATCTAAGAGAAATAGGTTACTTACTTATTAAATTGTTTATCAGAAATATGAACTACCCAAAGAGTTAGTGGGACTTAGTGAGCAACAGCTAGATTAGAACATTGCTAAATTATAGATTGCCATGGATGCCGAACTTGAAGTAATTAAGATGCGCTATCAAGAAAAGATTCAGTATTTCTAAGATGCATTGAAGTATGTATCATAAAGCAAAATTATTATTTAATCAGAAAACAAGAAAAAAGAGACAAATTTAGTGCCTCCATAAACTAAACTAAACTAAAATCAATAGATTTAAAATACGAATCTTCAAGGTAATCGGTAAGCTGGAATCCAACAACCATAAAATTCAGTTTAGCATTCTTAACTCAACTAAATACAGACTAACAGTAATTATCAAAAGTACCAAGGTGAAACTAAAATGAATGGGGAGAATTAGAAGTATCAGAATATAAGAAATCCTTAATTAATTCAAGAATAGGCGCAATTCTCAGGTATAAACAATTAATCATAGGTAAATTATCAACCATCATACTAAGACTTGTGGCAACAACAATTATCGCAGCATATAATCAATCATTTTTAAGAAAATAAAAATATCATTCAAATTTAAATTTTCCGCTCTTTCATTCCATTTTTATGAAGAGGTTTTTGTCAAAAAAGTATTATGACAATTGAATTACTTTATATTCCTATATTTGCTTTTTGAGTCGTAAAAAAATATAAAAAGAAATAATATTTCTGCTTTTTCTGTAACAAATAATTACAGAAACTTGCAAATTTATTTCTTCTATTTTGTAAAGCTTTACTTACTTATTAGTTAATATGATGCTGTTATTATCTCTCTTTAAACCATATACAGAGTTAATTTTTATTTGGATTAACAATTTTATGATTGCATCATATGAATCCTTCTGCTTAAGCTTTACAAATGCTTCAAGAAATGAATATCTATAATAGTAATCAAAAGGAAGATAAAAAATTAGTTTATAATTATCTAATTTCAAGATCTAGCAAGTGCAGCTGTCAATTAAAACTAGCCTCAGTATCCTAATTTTCAAAACTATCAAAGCCAAGGCCTATATGACAATTAAAGGGAATTCTTGGCTTATAATGGCAGTTAAGTTTAAGTCACAACAAATAGCAGAAGCAGTATAGCAAGCCAAAAGGACTATGCTTCTTCAAGCAGCAGCAAGCAGCCTACTTAATCAAAGTAATCTAAATCAAAGCACAGTTCAAAATAGGTCATGATTGATCTCTCTTCACAACTCAGCCAAGCTCCTCAAAGCATCAATAATAGTGTATATTCATACTAGAGCTAAAATCATAATCTGCAAAGTTAAAGTTAAAATCAAAGATAGAGTAATCAAAACCAGTATCAGAACGCCTACTTCAGTCAAAATAGCAGCAATGATACAGACAATTTTCAATCTAACGAATATGGCACTGTAAGAATGAATAAAGCAGAGGGAAATCTCTAAGGTGCGAATGTCTCAAAGCCTTAGTAAAAACCTAAAAACTAGCCACCTGTTTCTCAACCACAAAATAGTTTTATGCTTGCTCTTAGCTCTTTTTAGAATAAGAATTGAATAATAGTAATGATTAGAAATTTCATAATTTGAACTAAACTTTTACTTATAAAAAAGTACATCAGAATCAATAGCTAATTTGAATATAAGTTAAATAAGTTTCACAGCAAGTTGGATCGATTTAGAGATATTTTATGACTACCTTCGTCAATATAATGACCAGAAGGCAGAGTACTATATTGATGAATTTAGTTATGGCCTCCTAGCATACTCAAGGCTAAGAGTGTTATTATTGAATTATCCTAAATTGTTTGTGGCTTATGTGGCGTTATGCATATTGCTCATTATCAGACTATTTTAGGTCATATTGAGTTGACTGTTATTGCTTTTGTTTCTTAAGCTTCTTGATTAATTATTGTGAGAATTGAAGGAAGATTAATTCTTCAAAGCAGAGGTATGTAAGATCGAACATAGCCGCCTCCGCTCATTATTCCTATCTCATACTGTATCAACTTTTCTTTAAGTAGCTCGATTTCCCTTCTCATATCAGTTTACTCCTGTTCTAAGCGCATTATATAATTCTCTTTCTCTTGTAAAATCTTAGCAAACAATTCGGAGCCTCCAGTAAGTATTTGACTCTCGAAATTATTTGCTTGATTGTTTAAAAGATTCACATTTTCCTTTACTCCTTGATTTCCAAGTGCAACCCCACTCGCTAATCCGCTATTACCTTGAATACTTAAGCTCTAGTTAAATAAAGGCTGCTGATTGTTGTTCATTCTTATTTATTTAACAGCTTAGTTTTATTAGTCAACTAAGTCCTCGAGGTCTCTCTTTTCATCTATTAGTCGATTGATATCCATAGTCTACCTTGAAATCGAATCTCTAAGCTAATCATTTTCTCTTTACAATATAAGAGCTCTCTAAGCTAAGATTTAAGTATCCTCTGAGAGTTGCATGATCTGCTATATTCCTGAATCTGCTGTCTGAATCTCGATACTTTAAACTGGCTTGTTTAGTTATCTTCTCATAGCTTCAATTATAAGATAATATGATTAAATATATTCTCCTCTATATTATAGATTACTCTGGTGAGATTCATTTTACTTGAAATGCTTGAGTTCTTTCTTGACTTCTTTGGCCTTAAAATACTTCCTCTTAGTCCTTTCAAGGCTTATGTTCAAATTTTCAATTGCTCTATGAGATTAAAGTATTTCCTCTTATACTTGCGCAACAACTTCATTCATCTACTCACAAGTCTATTGCAATTCTTGTTTATCTCCCAAGCATATATCTAGCCTAAGAGTCATCTCTTTAAGTTACTCTCTGCAATTTTAAAGATCTCTATATAGACCATGCGATTCTTTTTCTAAGGACGACTATTTCTCTAAAGCAATTTCCTTCTTATTGGCTTCTTAATACTTTTCCTCTTGAAGCATTGCATTTAAATCTCTCTCCCTCTCCAGCTCTATTTGTTGTGCTTAACTCTGCTCTCTTAATTTCTGAAGTTCTTAAATTAGATCAGTTCTCTCCTAGTCGAGTCTTTTAATTTGATGAGACTTAGCCTCAAGGTCTATTTGTGTAGAGTCTAGACTTTTCTGTACTTGGGCTATTAATTCAACAGTTCTCTAGCATTCAATTTCCATGCCCACTTTCTCATTTACTATTTAATCAAGCTTCCTTGCTAGTTCATTGACTTCATCTTCAAGTTGAGATTTCTAGCTCTGAAGCTTTTTAACCTATCTTTCTCTAGTTTGAAGTTGAGAGTTTAAGTTAGCACATTCAGACTGCAGCCTTTAAATGTCATTCTATAGTTTAGACTCCTTTTGATTATGAGAGTGCACCATATCTTCTTCCTTCTGATTATTTTGGGCCTATATTTTCACTAGCTGCTATTCTACAGTCACAATTTTCTACTGAAGATATCTTCTGTCCTCTTCTTACTACACTTACAGATAATAAAAGTCAAATTGTGAATTTGCTGCTTGTAGTTAAGTATGTCATCATTTTTTATTCTGAGCTCATCTGATAGAGCCTCCACGTCTAGCAAAATTTAAGTATCCTACTGAACTGTGGTTGACTTGTTATTGCTTGACAAAAAAATATTGGAATGCAACAAAAAATACATTTTTTAGAATAGCAATCACTCTTACCCTATCTACGAACTCAAAGTGCTTTGATGTTATAATGTCTAAATCTCTATTCATGACTTCAACTTAACCCTTTAGAATTAAGTTTTGGTTGCTTAGAGTATCCTTCTCTTACAGAACATGCAATAATTCACTCTTTAGATTGATGACTTGCTTTTCTTAGTCCTGGTTAGTGGCATTAACTTAGTAATTCTAGTTTTGAGTTTGATTAAATTGCTCAGTTATATCTTTCCTAATGAGATAAGTTTGTCTTTCTAATTCCCTCCCCATGGCCTTAATAAAGTTTTCTCTCTGTGAATCTCTGGCCTTGATCTATTGCTGAATCTTCTAAATGAAGGCATCTTTCTCTCTCAGTAGCTGTTTCATTTAAGTGAACATCTTCTTGTACTCATTTAGTTCTCCTTCATATCTTTGAGATAAGTTAGCAAGGCCTTCAGCTTTCAGCTCCCATTCTTCTAATGCGAGTAATACCTTCCTCTAGAATTCTTCAAATTGTTACAGTTTTGAAGGAAGAGAAACTGCTGAAAGATCAGAGGAGTAATTATTCACTATTTTCCTATTCTCCAGTAGTTCTTTTGATAAGGTTTGAAACTCTGAGAGTAGGACAGTTAAAAATGAAACTTTTCCAGAAGGATAATTCAAGCTCTCACCTGGCAATAACTTTGCCAATCCCTACCTATGATAAATAAATACAAAAGATTTGTAAGATTTACTGATTCAGCCTACAAATCTGAAACCCTTTTTTGCAAGTATTTTATCTATTGCTCTGCCATTTCTTCTCTACATTTTGTTTCCTTCTGCAATTGTTCCATTTATTCCTTATATTCAGCTTAAGTCTCTGCTACCTATCTCTAATGCATCTTTCTAAATTCTTCAATCTCATTTTAAAATCAATAATTTACTAATCTGTGTTCTCAAATCCGCTATCTCTCTTGCCAAAGACATCTCAATTTTTTCTTTTTCAATGTGAATCTTATATTTCTCATCATTCGCTTCTCTTAGATTTTAATTCAAAGCCCTTCTCTCGTTTTCATACTCTTATTGATACTGTTGCATGGCTTACTTCAGTTCATCAATTTCTTTTCTCAGTTACTGGTTCATATGCTATTAGCTCGTTTAAAATGTAACTATACTAAGTTTGGTGTTGAGTTTCCGATGAGATGAGTTACTTATTAAGCTCTAAGATTCTCTTGGACTAATCTTTGCACTCTTTTCTGAGATCATCCTTCTCTCTCTCAAGATCTTTCATAATATAAGCTCCTTTACCTAGCTCTTCATTAAGTCTTTCTATCACTCTTTGTGCTTTCTCTAATGCCTCACTACTAACAGCCACTTTATCCTCTAGATCTTTGCTAAATAGGGATAAGTTATCTAATCTCTCTTCTTTCTGTTGAAGCTTGTGCACTAAATCAGTCTCTAAGACTTCTAGAGATTAGTATTTTTTCTTCTCTTCTTATAGCTCTTTCTTTAACAACTCAACTTGTCTGGCTAGGTGATCTCTGTCATTTGCCATTTGATAATTAAAGTCCCTCAAGCTGAAATCCTTATTTCGCAGCTCTTATGATACTCGAATCACCAACTCATCTATTTCTTTCTTCTATTCCTCAAGTCTTGCAAAGCTTTCATCTTTGGAACTTATAAGCTTATTTAAGGAGTTGATTTCTTGGTCTCTGTCAGAGATTTGCAATTTCTTCTCTAGCAAAGATTTCCTGGTCTCTTGTAGCTAAATTTCCAACTCAGATATGTATTGCTCTCTTTGGTTCTCATTTTAGCCAATGAGGCTTTCTCTTTTAAGTTTCTAATCAATCTATGCTTCAAGATACCTTGACTTCTCTTACTCTTGAGATAGCTAATGCTTCAAAGTTATCTCTCTTTCTAAGACTTCTCTTATCAGGTGGTTATTTTACTCAAAGAGCTTCTTCATTTTGATGTCATGTTCATGCAGAGAAATTATACTAGAAGGCTAACTAGGATACTAATTTCCGAGAGAACTTTTGTGATCCATTCTTTATTGGGGTTACTGGCTAGTCTAGCGAAGAGTTTAGGCAGTTCCTGTAAGTGATGCACCTTAGATAGAACCTTCTGTTCCTGTAAGTTATTGCTAATGATGATAGAGTGGCTGGCTCTTATCAAAAGAATCTGAAGTGATTATTCTTCTCTCCTTCATTTGACTTTACCTATTCAGTAAGCTGTTTTGATCTTCTAACTAGTTGACAACACTTTTCATAACCATTTAGAATGAAAGCTTGTCCACAATAGTTTACCATTTCTAATTAAAGAGCTCCCCTTAGACTGCTCTAATCTTTTACTGATAATCTTCATCGATGAGAAAGTCGTAATTTCCATTAGTGCCTGTGCCATAGCTATTCAAATGAAGGAGTTGTGTGTTAGGTGTGTAGCCGAAGTCTTACTACTAATTTGCAAACTCTGGGTTGTAATCATCAATTTCGTAGTCAACTATATTCATGCCTCTTGAGAGTGGGTATTCTCTTCTTTAATTTCCAACAAACTCTTACCCATAACTCCTTTAATCTAAGTTTCGATCATCCCATTAGCTGATTGTATAAGCGCCCCTTGAATCTTAAAAACTTTGATTTGTATTTGCACTTCTCCTTCTATTGAAGTTGCATTTTTACAAAAATATTTAACCTATTTTAACTTAAAAGATTTTACAAAGATTTTACTAAAATTTAATCAAGTCAAATTAAATACTTATTCATATATATATTTGCAAGCTGCTACTTTAATATCATTACTATATAAAATTATCCTTCCATTAATTTTATTATAAAGAAGAATTTTTAATGCTCTATTGAAAAAAAAAAAATTGCCAGAATCACTAGCACTTCTACTATCCGCTCTCAAAATCATAGGCTGGAATTAAGTGAAATTAGGCTAGCTATTATTCTAGGATTAAGCTAAATTTGGCATGTAATTATGAGGTAAGCGATTCTAGGGTCTTTGTTGAGTTTCTTAATTCTAAATTGTCATTTCTTGATTTGATTAGTTTGATTAAGAAGCCTTAGACTCCTCAGTGTTATTGCTAGAATTTTTCTAAGAGTTGTGCAGCTGATTGTACATTTGCTGGTAGTATAGATTATTTCGTTGCTGAATTTGCTATTGAAGAGATAGATTTGTGACTGTGTTAACTGAGTCATCATCATTCAACACAAATACAGACTAATTTTAAATTTAAAATCCTTAAATACATATTGTAGACATTTTGAGTCTCTGAAAAGGAGTCTTCATTATAGTAATTTTGATTATTGGGCATCATATCCTCTCCTTCTTAGAATTGCTATTGCTAGTTCTTTTCCTCATCCATTTGAATTTGAATATCGATAGGATCCTCTTCTTCATCGAGAGAGTCAGTTTCTCTCACAGTTTGAGTGGGCATGAATTAAAAGTTTGAGGAGAGATCAATTTAGTTTTGGCTTGATTAACCTACTCCTGAGTTTGCTGTCTGCAGCTGATTATTTTGCACAGTCTACAAGCGAATTATTTTATCTTATGTCTCCTCTAAACTTATAAATATAGAATAAGATGTGTTTAGAATGATGATAGTTTAGGTTTAAGTTTTGATTTTTCTAGGGCAACATCTTCTCCTTGTTCTATTTTGTAGTGGTTTCTTTTATTACAATTGCTGTATAGTTTGAAAGAGATTTGAAATGTTTGACCCTTAGTTGTTGTTTGTAATAATTAATAGAATTTGAATTATATATTATTTGAAGAGTAGCTGTTACTAATTCAATTTTAAATAAGAATATAATTTCACTACATACTAAAATGGACTCAGCACTTGGAATAGCATAAAACGATTCCTCCTTTGTAAGTGTCAGATGAAGCTTCATACATAGTCGTGAATATGTTGAAAGAATCTATGAATGGCAGAATTCACCAATCATATTGAGAATAAGATGCTAATGAATTATAGTTTACGAGACTAAGTAAAAGAGCAAATGGGAACAATGATAGCTTTGTGATTCCCCCCAGAGTTGCATAAGGAGAGCAGTCAAACAAATTCAGAAGGTTGTTCAAGCTGAGATAGATGAACTTATAATTATTCTATTCTTTAGAATAAGATAATTTATAGTTGTAAGCAGAGCTTGAGATATGTTGAAATACAACTAGCTAGATCCAGGGAGGAAGTTGAAACATAGGGCAACAAAATTGCAGAACAGACAGACTGATATGGATGTAAGTAATCCAATCTATTGACATGAAAATAGAAACTGAATGAAAACTTGGCAAGGCAAGTCAGGATCAATAACCAGCAAACTCAGACAATTGAGCAACTACAAAAGAAGATTGAAAGCTTCAACAATAACAACAAAGATGTAAAATATGCGTTATTCATCTAATCCTTTTAGGTATTGGAGAAGAATAGATTCAAGGCGTCTAGTTACATGTCTGAGATAAATCAGAGAGAGGAGGAACTTGGAAAAATGAGAGCACAGCTGCTCAATAATCAAGATGAGATGAAACTGCTACAGTTTCCCGAGAGCAGTTAAGACAGCAGAAGGAAAAATTTGAAGAGCAGCTTAAGCAGAGAGATCAAGAACTAGAGAAGTTATATTGTTTCTCACATTTATAGAATTTAATAAATAGCCTTTAAGTTTAAGAAGAAAGGTTGAAGAACAAACAAGGTTGATGGATTCGATGTGTATGGCATAGAAAAATATGAACGACTAAACCTTCGTGCTTATTAATGTGATAAGCTTAAGATGAATTATTGTTTATGTTGGAGATGGTGATGCGATGGAGAGAGCTAGAGATGATATTGAAAGAGCTGACAGAATTGCAAGAGTGACAAATAAATCCTCCTTCATGGGATTGAGTGAGAAACAGCCAAAGCTTGTTAGTGAGGAGCACTTAATACCTTCGGGTTCTTCAGGAGCCAGATTAGGAATTATATTTTTGAATGAGAAATGTTGAAGACCCTTACAGAGCTATGATAGATGACACCTACTTGCAAGATGAGTCGATACCTGCTGAAGTATTCTAGCTCATTCAAAAGTATAGAGAAAGGCTTCAGAGGAGCAGAGGATTTTAATCTCAGAGCCTGGTCATTGACGACTTCTTCTCTGATAAATTACATTGTGATTTTATAATGATATACACAAGATCTAAAGGATGTGCAGATGAGAGAGATAGCAAGAATAAGAAATGAGCATTCAGTTGAGATCATGAAACTTAGGAAAAATCTAGAGCAAAAACTTAAGTATTCTTTCTTATTTTATAGTCTGAGGGATTCAGTGGAAAGTTAGCAGGTAGAGAGAATCAAGATGGAGGGAAGGCTCTTAAATCTAAGGAGAATTTCAAAGCTTTCAAGGGAAGCGAGAAATTTGCAGAAAATGAAATTGAGAGACAGAGAAGAGCACTCTACGAGGAAAACGAAGTACTAAAGCAGAGGGTGAGAGCACTCGAAACTATTGCAAATAGCGGATCCACAGAGCGAACTAAATTCATGGAGGGCGCTTCTTGGATAGCGAAGAAAGCTCATGTAGAGGCTGAAAAGCACATTTAGCGTCTTCAGAACATGCTGGCTGAGTTTTAGTAAAAGACTCAAGAGCAAGATAACTATGTGATTGACTTGAGCATATATGAGTTCAATGGAAAGGGAGTACTCAAAGTTAATTCATGGTTGACTGAGGCAGTGGATAAGGCGATAGTGGAAGTAGGTGAAAGATTTGAGGGAATGTTTGAGAACGTTAATCACCACCTAAAGCAAGCAACTCAAAATTTTTACTCTTACAAATGAAGAAAGCAAAATGAGCAAGTTATAAAGCTGCAATAGATTTTTATAGTTTTTATATATTCATGAGAAATGTATGAAGAATTATAAAATTTCCAATAAAATATTTAAGATAAGAATGGTAGATTATTCCTTCAAGTATCGGCTCAGCTAAAACAGCGGAGGCATGTTCTAAAACAATCTTGTAAACATGACTCATCGATTCACAAATAAAAACCCTAATTCTGACAACCAAACTAATATATCTCCAAGCAACTAACATTTAAAACCTTTTATTACACTATAAAATATTTGATTATGTATATGTTGAGAATTTTTCTTGTTAAAAATTCATTTACTATTTCAGTTCTTTTTATAATAAACTAGGTCTATTTGTAAAAATTAAATTTGGCATGATAAATATATGTAGTAAATTGCCACTTCTTTAATGTAAATTGATAAAATCTCTTAATCCTTGAAATGCAAATTTCTACTTAAATATGACGTTTAATTATATTATTCATTTATTTTGTAAAATTTCTAAACTAAAATAACAGGACTGATACTTTTGAAATGCAATCGATACAAATGCTGCAATCATTGTCATTTTAAATTAATTTGAAAATGATGTATCACAAGCCCTGTAAAAAGCTAATCCTAACAGCAGCAGAGCTAAAGATTATTATGAATCTGGGTAATAAGATATTCAGGCAAGCAACGCAAACAAAACTCAATTTTAGAAAGCCATACAACCCAAGAAAGAAGGCAAAATTAATTTAACGCAGGATTCGAATGGGCGTATTATAAATGAAGAGTCAAGTTCCTCATTGGGTATTATGAATTCTTTGTCCCTTCAATTCAGCCCATCTAAAGACGCAAGATAAGCTATAAGGAATGGCCTAAAATTCAAAAGCTCAAAATTCTTAGTTGAGATAAAGTAAAGAGGAAAATTCTAAACAGCTTGCTACAGTAGATAAAGGTATCAATAAATCTTAGACTTAGATTTAAAACGGGCAAAATATCAATTCTACTACAGCTAAGGGAATTACTGTACCTCAACTTAATCTGTAGACATCAACCCTTAACTAGTCAGCCATGATACAAAAGTCAAAGAGCCCTCTACCATTGGAAATTCTTAGAATGCAAACTATACCAATCCCTATTCTTTACTCAACCCAACTCAGAACATGACTAAGTCTAATATGATTTAATTATTCTTAAATATTTCAAAGAATGATTCAGACAGTTGATGCCAGCCAATATAGAATTCAGAAACAGAAACTGTTTAGCTAAGCGATGGAGAAACTTCTGAAAGACATATCTCAGAACAAAGACTTCTATCTGAAGATGAGAAAAGAATACGATCGGATATCTATCTACGAAAATATATTCAACCGACAAAAAGAGTAGCAAAAGGAATTTAAAGCCCTCAAGAAAAATATTAAAAAGTTAGTAGAACACTTTTTCTTGCCTTCTTTTCCATAGCAATAGATTAAACACTAAATAAAACAATAGCAGAGTTAGGGATCAAAGGCAAAAAATAAGGATCATTCTCATATGACCAACAATCGATAATCCAGATAACTTAGACGATATCTCAGAGGTCATTCAAAAAGTCCATCTCCATAACCTACTGCTCAAAATTTTTCAGAATAGGAAGATTATATGACTTTATTATACGATCCTGAATTCCAACAAATCATCGAAGATAATATAGAGTTTTACTTACATAGGATGGTATATCGTGATTCTTAACTAGTACGATAAGTGCTGGTTTTGAAAAATGATTATTAATTTACATTCCTCAAATTTTACTTTACTTTACTTTATATAGAGTTTTATGAGGATGATCTCGTAGTCAACTCCTTGCAGATTTCTTATTTTCAGCTTCTGAATTTTCTTGAGAAGATTATAGAAACTGAGCTTTACATTTTAGAAGGGTAAGCAGTTTTACCTGCTGATCCAAATAGCATGGATCTTCTAACTTATCATGGATTACAGATTCAAGCTAAAGCAGTTCTCAAAGAGCAATAAGGAATCTTAAAATTTGTGAAGCTCGAGCGATTTAACATCTTTATACATTAGATTAATTTCTAATGAGTTATCTTTTTGTTCTGGACTTATCATAAGACTTTATCTTAAGGCCTAACACCAGCAGTGAGGGAGAGAGACTTTATCTATAAGCGATGTATGGGTGGTCTCAAACGCTTACGATAGTTGATATACTCCCTAAATTACCTGCTTATGGATAAAAAGAGGTATTAATTGCACTAGTGTTATTCAAATATTCGCTCTTTCCTGATGACTACTTTCCAAATGATGATTGATAACTTGACTGTCATTCATCAGAATTAGAAGAAAACGAGTTCCTCATCTTAAAATCTAAGCCTTGCAGAATAGCAGCTGAGGCCTAGCTCAGTACATAACGGCTAAACTAATCAAGGCGACCCAAAGCACATTTTGCTGTTAAAGACTCTATATGGTATGGCTGATGAGATGCTAAGTAAGAACTTTATAGAGGAGAAAAAGACCAACTAGAAAAATATGTTTGACAAGGATTACATAGAATCTAATAAAGTTAAGGATAGCAAGTCCAGCAATTTTGAAGATCTGATCCAATAATTGCAAGAGCAGCTTGCAGATATTGATTTCACAGAGGATGAGTATGACCAATACTCGTATGCGGATGTTAACGAATTTGGAAATAATGGAGGCGGAGAGAGACAGAACTCCTCTAAATTTCAAAATTAGGCAAAACCGAATATCATACTTTCTCGAGCTAGTCCATCTATGGGTGGCTAAAGAGATACCTATAAATCCTATAATCAAGTTGGTCCTTAGAGTATGCGGAATTAATATCAAAAGTAAAGTCTTTTCAATCGAGATTAGGAATACTCTCAATATGAAGAGGAGGAAGAAGATGGAGAGAAATTTCTGGAGTCTTTAGGATTCAAGGATCCATTTCATAAGAACTTGATGAGCGGCTATGACTAAAAAATATAGAAGAGGGATTCCGAGTAAAATGAGTTTCCTATTAATCCCTAGGATGACAATAAATTTGACCATTACATGACATAAGAAAGCATCTCTAAAGTAAATAGGATCCTCTCAAAGAACCCAGGTTTCTCAACTGTTATGAATAACTTGCTAAACTCTGCTTATAATCCTTTCCAAGAGGGAATCCCATTCCTAAATGATACATCCTTTAAAAGAAAGTTTGCTAATTCTATGAATAGAAAGTTTAGAACGAGGGGAACTCTGAGTTGGATTTATTCGGACTATCATAAATATTAAAAGAAAGCTTACGAAGAAGGAATACAAGATGATGAGCTTCACATTCATGATGATGAAGAGGAAACTGACTGGGACAAGCCTCTAGATGTCATTGAGCTATTTTAATTCTTTGACTCAGGTAAATAGCAATAGACTCCTTACTTTCAAAATGCAAACAGTTATCATCAAGCTATGCAGGCTCACTTAAATTAGCAAGGCACTTTCACTTCAGGCTATACTTAGAATCAGTAGTTGCAAAGAGGAGGTACCATCATATTTTAGAATTAAATTTTCATCACTGGACGCTCAAATGCGGGACTAAATGGCCCTGATTCTATCTATCAAGACTCTGAAAGATTTGAGAGGCTTGTCAAGTCTGATTTCTCATTCGTTCAACGATTTGATAAAGACAAGTAAACAGAATTCAAGTATGCCGAATTGATACTTAAGCAATAGAAGGAAAGGATACAAAGATAGACTGAGCCTAATGCGCATAAAATTGGGGAATTTTTCAAGAGACAGATTATGTAATCTCTAGAATATGAGCAGCCTAAAGAGTAAAACAGTTAGAATAATTCTTAGAGTTCACAGTCTAGAATAGTTAAAGCGCTGCAGAAGAATTTTCAAGCATAGCTTTTTGACATGATACAAGATGATTTAAATCCATACAAGAAAAAAAGAAACTAAACCAATAAATCTAGTCAAGGCCAAAATGCATACAACACTTTTGGTAAGAGATCTGACACAAACGGTTCAAGTCAGTATTGGAGGAGATTTTCGAGCTCTATAGAATAATCAATCAAAGATAGTAAATCAATTGGAGGTGGGAATTAAAGTGAAATAATTTAAGATATTTACGATTTTGAGAAATATATTATGAGCTGTGGTCTTAAATTGCTTTGCTATAAACAACGAAATAATTAGGCTTGATGATTAGTTATTATTACTACTTTAAAATGGATATCTTAATTAAATTTCCAAAGCATAATCCAATTTCTTTTGGAATTACAATCTTTTCCTATTCTAATTAATCTTAATTTATTATTGCAAGATAATTGATTTTTAAATATAATAGAAGCTGCTTATATTTTTACTACTCGTTTTTACTTTTAATTTTTAACTTTAGTATTAGTCGATGGGATCAATGAGTAATCGTCGCAGGTCAGTGAATACTGCATTAAGAGGTTTTGGATTTGGGTCAAGTAGCAGAAATGGTGGTGTAGGTGTGGGAGGTACTCTCACCAACCGTATAGGTGGTATTGATCATGAATCTTCCGAGGGTTTCACTGGAACCGGTGGCTTTGACATTGGCCCAGGAGGAATCGGAGGGTTCTTTAATGCGATAAACAACTTCTCCCAGAACTCAAATACAAGTGGCTATTTTAAGAAGAGAGCTGCTACTATTCATGTTCGCTCAACCATAAAAGACATTTAAGAAGAGGATGATATCAAGAGCAAGTAAAGCAGAGATGAAAGAAATGTTAATCGCTTTTAAGAGAGTAGAAACCTAAGGTTAGGTGCTAACAAGCAAATGCATACGGATAGAAGTAGGAATAGGTTGAATCTGGGTGGTGGAGGAACAAGCAGAAGTAGAGGCACTCTAGATTAGTAGAGTAGCATACAAACATCTAGTAACACATCTAATAAGTTTAAGAATAGAGCCACTAAAAGAGTAGCTCAAATGAGGAAACCATCCAGTGGAATATTTTTAAGAGACGATATCCTCAACTGATTTCTTTCTTTACTATTTCATAGATAGAATAAAACATGACTGATTCTTGTAAATAAGGCATAAGAAAGTTCGTCAAATGAAGAAATTATAATAGATGAGTTTCAAGAGTGTGGGAGATATTTCTTGATATTTGAATTAGATTCAATGAGTAGCAGCGAGCTTTTAAACTTCTTACTTAGGGTTTTTGAGGAAACTCTTTACCTTAGCGAAGGGGCAACCAGCAGCACCTTCTGAAGACTGAAGTTTCTTCTTTTTGGGATCAAGAACATCTTTCCAGTCTGGTCTCAGTGCAACGTCTTCATTCATATTCTGATGCTTGAAGAAGAGAGTCTCGTCTCCATACTTGCTCTTAGTAATTTCTGAAGTGAGAATAAGCTCTCCAATTTGAACCTTGGGGGCATTAGGCTCAGCCTGGGCCAAAACTGAAAAAAGAGTAGTGCCAGCCTTGATGGTCTGGAGTTGGTCAGTGAAGTAGGTTCCCTGGTAATCATCAGGGAAAGCAGTGCGGAGAGAATCAGTTGGCGAGAAAGTCAACTGGAAGGGGAATTTAGGATCAGAAACTGGTGTGCCATCTTGGTTGTGCTTTGCGAAATCAGATGTACCAACAGCCTAAACTTTAATATTTAACTCGTGAATAATTATAAGATCACGTGATTTTGAGGGTAGTTAGTGACAGCTCCGAATTTGGAGAAGATGGGTTCAGGAGGGACTCCGATGTGGTTAGTGAAATCGTACTTAAAGAAGTTCCATGAGTTCTGGGTAAGTGTAACTGTGACGAGGTTGGCAGAGGGTTGGCCATCAATCAAGAACTTCAGTCCGAATCCAGGGGCGATATTTCCATTAGCCTCCTCTGGTTTGGTTTTTTAGACGTTGGGTTCAACGGCAGAGGAAAGTCTGATAATACCGTAGTCAGCTCCGTTTGCTAGCATGCCAGTGTATCCCTCGCTGTTTGCAACGGGCACATACTTCACTTGAGCAACAGCAGCTACTGTGTGCACATACTTTACTCTCTTGCCACCTAGCCAGTTGTATGGAAGATTTTTGTTATAGATCCCTGAAGTGGAGGTTCTATCTGAAATCACTTGCTCCCAAATAGTAGTTGCCTTCTCAGAGGCTTTCTTAGCTTCCCACTCTTATCATACATCACAACATAAACTGATTATCTACTTTAAATTTCATTAAACATTTTCTGATAAATCTTCTAAAACACCAATCTAATTGATAAATTTAGGAATATTCTTATTTTAATAACTATAATTTCCTTCAGTCATAATAAGATTGTCAATAAAATTATATGGCCTCTAGTTAGTGCACTCTTCCTTCAAGAATTTATTAAAAAAATTAAAATTTTAGTCAACATTAAAATACTTTGCTTGCAAACATATATTGATTTGAGTGATTTAATTTATTCTTGCTACTAATTTACATTTGGGCTTATTCTGACAAAAATATTATTTTCCTCTCCATCATTATAAATCATCTAATTATTGAGAAAATCAGTGAGTTGATCAATAATTTGAAATCGAAATATATAACAGCCAATAATTTTCCCTTTTTGTAATTGGGGTTTGAAACCTTATTTTGAATTTTCTTAACGTTTAACTTAATTTTTGAAAAATAACTATTAGGTCTGTAGTTTAATCACCAGCACTTCACTTGCTATTCAAATATTTCAAAAGGATTGTCAAACTTGAGTTGGCACCACATCCTTGAGCTTCAGGCTCAGTTTTCTTAAAACAATCTGTTCCAACATTATTTGCACATTTGTCTCTCAGATCCCTTCGCAAAGCACTCTGATGTTTTGGTGGCTAGGCAGAATTCGCACTTCAGTTGCTTATGCTTACCATGCCTACTCTGCTCTTTATTTATGTCTATAAGTAGATGAGCAAATAATTTTAGGAAATTTAAAGAGAGAATTTTTACCCCGCCAATTCGCACCCTCGAACACCCCGCCATTTCGCACCATATATGGTTATAAATATCTTTTCTTAACTTACTCTCTGAGCATGTCTTGCACTAGTCTCCATAGCATCTTTTGTACTAAATGATCTCCTCGGATGCATGCTTTTTCTTATGCGCCGATGCATGCCTGCTCCAGTGGTCTCCAGAAATAGGTTTAAGCGATTTGCATCCCTAGAAACAGCAATGCTTATAGAAAGTGCCATCTCTGTTTTTCAAGACCTCCTTGAGCTGTTAGCCTTCAAATCCTTTACCCTTTCTCATCTTCTCGCACTCTTGAGCCTGAGAGTGATCTCTTTCCATCTTTTTTCTCTTAGAGGAAGCGATCGAAATGAATTGCGTAAATAGAATAACTCTAATTCAAACTCAATAATATTTCGCTGAGTCGCTGTGGGGTGGTATAGTAGTAGTAGTAGTAGTTGTAGTAGTAGTTATAGGTACCCTGCACCCGGTTATCGAAATTTATTTGATTATAGCCACCGACCCCAAACATTGATCAAATTTTTTAATTAATCTCCAGCCGCTCCAATCTCTTAAATTTTAATCGACCACTTTTTAATTAAAGGTGGCAGCCACCTCGACTTAGAATAATTAAGATCTCTAATTATCGAAAACATTCTAAAATCAAACATGGAGTTGACTTTCACTTCCTCCCAGACTTCCTCTTAACATTTATCATTTGACTTTTCTCAAAGCATTGGATTAATCTGATTTCTACAATTAACCTAATTCACGACAATCGCTTCCTATTAGCTAATAGCTTGGTTTAGCTAGGCTCATTCTGACTTCTCCTGGGACTCATCTTAGCGCTTTTTTCTGACCTCTCTCTATCGCCCTCCACATTTAGACTCGGTCCCTTCTCTTCATAAGCTTTGAGTATTTCTCCTGAACCTCCGAAGCCCTGCGCACGAGCTTAAACAGTATTTCGGATGAGTCCCAACCCCTGTTAATTAGATTTCTCGATGATTTTCAGCTGATTGGAAAGTTTCTTAGATTGGTGCGAAATGGCGGGGTGTTAGAGGGTGCGAATTGGCGGGGTTGAATTATACTTTTCCATTTTTTCTAATTCTTACTCCATGCTTTGACCTATTCTATGACACATCACCTTCCTTCCCTCCCATTCAAGGCCCCTGTATCTAAGCTAGATGTTTTGAGTAAACCCCATTTTAGAGAAGTATCCGACAGCACTAGATTTCTAACCTAATCCTGCCACAAGTGTCATACTCCTTCGGCTATAGTCTTCTTGCTACTTCATATACTGCACCACATCTTCGAGGAACGCTTTCCCATAACCCTGGCCTCGATATCCTGTCCTCGTAGCGATGTGAAGAATGAAACAGTTCAGATCATTAGCAACCTCGCAAATAAAGAAGGCTGCTGCAAACACTGTCCCTTTGGTCCTGCGCCTCACTAGTTCACATTTTAAAGCTATGTGCCAATTTGAAAGTATCTAAGGGAAAATGCTCCTGTACTCTGCTTGATCCTTGAAGAACTCATTTAAAGCGCCAACATTCTTTCCAGATTTGCTCCTCAGGAACTCGTAGCCTCTGCTCTCAAAGAAAAGTGAGGGATCCAAGTTGCATTTCGTAAAGCGTGACTATGACAGGGAGTAGCTAAAATCTTTGTATTGCTCCAACTCTTTGCGAAGAAAGTTTTCCATTTCTGATCTGCTATATCAAACCCCGAATATTATTTTAGTGATTATTAATTAATTGGCTGTTATATATTTCTATTTCAAATTATTGATCAACTCACTGATTTTCTCAATAGTAATTGGCTAATTTTAGACTTTTTATAAAATATTCCTTTTTGGAGCCTTGAAGTGGGCAGAGCATGATGATGAGTTTGGTCTTTTGCTCCCAGATCATTTGCCAGAATCTCTCAAGCGTGTATTCTAATGGAGCCTAAGTGGCAATGAAGGCTTTCTCCCCATAACCTCTCACAAACGTCTATTAACTACTCAACACACATTCTACTAACTTACGTTAATGTAACTCGCATTCACATAGAAATTCAGTTCCTCATTCAATTCATAAACGATAAGAAAAATTATTTGAAAATTAATGATTCTATGTATTTTAATTTCAACAAAGTTTCTGTAGAGTCTATTATAATCAATACTATACGTAGAATTATTGGCTTAGAAAGTATTTTTAAAATTATTGGATTATAGCCTATGCCGATGTCTTCTGGAATAACTGAAGGTTCTTGTTTGAGAATCACTCGATTGTGCAGAACTTAAAAATTAATCAAATTACATATTTTAAGATCTTATTAGAGAAAGATATTTATTAAAAGATTATCATAAATAAAGTGTCTTTTTTTAATAAATACTTTTAAACTGTACAATATCATTAAAATGAAAAAAGAGCTTACATGGCAAAACTTCGTTGTAAACTTGATTTTCACTTAATTAATACTTAAATTGATAACTTTAGATTATCTGTTATGCTTTTTAAATTCCATTTGTGGACTGTTATTTAATAGATTATGAATAGCAAGTAGATATTATATGTATGTATTTGAAGGATATAGAGATTCTTAGTATGTCCCTTGTGTTGAGTCATTCTCTGGAGGATTCTAAATTCCATGTCGAGCCTTTTCAAGTCCAAATTCTCAGAGAAGTTTTCTATCAAGGTGCCTCTTTCCAAGTCACGCAGTTCTTTCAACCCTTCCACTCTATGAGAAGATTTGAAAAGCATTTTAGTTTTTACAAGTAATAGGAGTAGTCTTGCGCTATTTCAGGACCTTCGATGATAATGGGGAGCAGCTTAAATTTTTCATAGCACTATAGCTTTTCTTTGGTCACAAGCTAAGGACTATCATCATTACTGCTCGCACCCATTTAATGATAGGCTAAATATCAATTACGAAACTGATAGTTCTTACACATTTGTAAACAATATAACTAATAAAGGAAAATGCAATTATTTATGTTTTTATTATAAACATTTTGAATTTTGAATTTGCTGAGTGGGAGGGTCTTATTAACTGGGCTTGTTATCTGCAAAAAATGTAAATAGTTTATCTTACCTTGATTCGAAGTTGCTTCCATTATAATAATATTGTATAATATAATAATAAAATAAGTCTTAAAAAATAACCTTCAATAAAATACTTCAGTTAAAAGTCCATTAAGTTTTAAATAAGCTATTTTAATCTTCAGATACAGTTTAAATAAATAATTCCTTTCTTCTAAACTATCTTTTAATAGGATTTCAAAAATTTTATGGTCTGATCAATAATTATTCGAGAAATCGATTTGGCAATTATTCAATCTCAATTAAGCAAGGATTAATTTTTGTTTCTCTATTTTTATAAGAAAGCAATTCTTTAGCAATAAATATAAAATACTTATTGGAAGTAACATATATTTAAATCTATTTTTAAATAAAATAATTGCGCTATTTTTGCATAGGTTTATAGAAAATGACAGAATAAATAATATAAATTATGGCAAATCCTAGTAGCTATGGATGAATTTAATTATAATTTGCAATATTTTAGTTATCATAATTTCTTTGATTTCCATCTTGCTAAGTATTCGTAAATGATATATACAAATTCAATATACGATTTGAAATGAAGTTGTACTGAACTTGTTTTTTAACCATGTTCCACCTTTGCTCTCTCATTTTGCGCACAGCCCCAAACACTGAGAGTCGCAGCTAATCGTAATTGGGGTATATCTCTGAAACCCCTTATTCCACATCCACTAAGGTCAGCTAATCTTGGAATTGCTATAGCTTTTGAATACTCTCAATAATTCCATAAATAGCTATGATAGTTCCAGTTCTTCCAATTCCAGCACTGCAGTGCACAACGATTGGGGGAGGCCTCTCAACATCTCTGTTTAAATTAATTAAAATGTAGATTTAAATCGTTTCTTTCTTCTTCTCTGAGTTTTTTTATTTTCTTGATCATATAGTCCACATCAGCGAAATGTTCCTCATCTGCCTTCGCGCTGTCATCTTCCCATCTCGTGTTCTGAATCAAAGTCACTTCTCTCACTTCCTCATCAGGCTATCTCAGATTTTTAATTATAAAAAAAATG
This sequence comes from Tetmemena sp. SeJ-2015, assembly GCA_027382625.1. NCBI lineage: Eukaryota > Ciliophora > Spirotrichea > Sporadotrichida > Oxytrichidae > Tetmemena > Tetmemena sp. SeJ-2015. The sequence continues at coordinate 49,094 of JAJKFJ010022473.1, forward strand.
AGTTGTGGCTATTTAAATTCTATAATATAATTATAACATTTTAAAAAATTAATTGAAGCATTAATTCTGTGATAGAAAGGAATTTTATTTTGGCCATTTTCATAGATATAATAGTGTATATATTTCTATTTTAAATTTTATTTAGATTTATAGATTTTTGAGAGAGAACTTGAGTGAGATGATGCCTGGAGATTTATGATCTTCTTTTACGAAAGTGAGTTCAAGGCCCTGGTTCCCAAACACTCTACTTTTTTCAGACTCATTCACCCAGTAGTAAGTGCACTCTAAAATAACTGTCAAATCTAAGATCTATTCTTAAAACCAGCCAAAAATAATGCTTTAATGAATGAAGATTGCACAATAATAGCTCTAATTATATATTCGCGATAAGCAAAGGAAATATTCATTCAATTTCTTATAAGCAATCATTACATAAGTTGATGAAGCAAATTGTATGGAAGAGTGTCAGCAACCCACCCGACTGTAGGAGCCATACTCTCAGCCAAAAGACCAGCGAACCCAAGAACACCTCTCCAAGAAGTGGATTATTTTATCACTTTCCATTTAGATCTTAGCTTCCCAGTCTGCTCCTTGAAGCTCCCAAGATAATAATAATAAATATTGTTTGGAGGCGGCAGAAAGAGCGACCAAGGCGCATACCATCAAGTTAACTGTAGTGAGAGTTCTCATTCGAAGATTTATTATTATAAAATGAATCTTGATCTAAGATGATTACTGAATAGCAGACAAACTTTACAGCTAAATTAACTCACAACCAATTAATATCCATTATATATTCTAATATTTCATTATGTCTCTCTCTGATTGGGATCTATGAATTTATTTTTGAGTGAAGTTAGAGATGCAATTCTTGACAAGGCTATTTTCCTGAAGCAGGAAGCTCGCGACTATCCCGAAGCAGAGAAGGTGTTCAGAGAGGCGTATGCCAAGTCAGGAGGAGCCTCTAAGAAGATCGAGTTGCTGTTCGAGATTCTGCTAATGAATATTGAGAAGTTTGACATCGACGCAGTCAAGAAAGATGTAACTCTTTGCAAGCAACTAGTCGAGGAAGGTGCAGACTGGGATAAGAAGAACAAACTTAAGATTTTCGAGGGAGTCTACTGCATGCTCATCAGAGACCTACAGAGTGCTGCCAAGCTTTTCATGTCATCCATCGCTACCTTCACTTGCTTGGAGCTCATGAGCTACCGTGACTTCGTGTTCTACGCTGTGGTGACTTCATTGGTCACTCAGGACCGTAAGACCATCCGCAAGGAGTTAGTTCACTCACCTGACATCCTTGCAGTGATTAGAGACATTCCCTACCTAAGGCAGTACATGGAGAGCTTCTACAACTGTGAATACAAATCTTTCTTTGAAGCCTTCGTGGAGATCATTGACACGATTAAGGCAGACAAGTATTTGCAGACCCACGCAAACTTCTACATTAAGGAGATGAGACTAGTCGCCTATCGTCAATATCTTGAGTCTTTCAAGTCAGTCACGATTGAGAACATGGCAAAAGCATTCGGAGTGAGTTCAGAGTTTATCGACCGCGAGCTATCAAACTTCATCTACATCGGCAAGATTAACTGCAAAATTGACAAAGTATCAGGAGTGGTGGAGTCCAACAGGCCAAACAAAAAGGCAGAGCTCTTCCAAAACACCATCAAGCAGGGAGATGTTCTCTTGAACAGAATTTAGAAGCTTGCCAGAGCCCTCGATATTTGATCAGATGTGTGTGTTAAAGTGCTTCATTATGAATTTAACATTAGATGTTTATTTCCTCTTGCGTTTTATCCCATCACACATTAAAATGTACAGTAATATTCTCTAACTTCAACATCACCTTGGTTAGTTTTTGCGTCTTCAATCTTAGCATCTAGTTTCTTGAGCTCCTCTTCTATTTCTCTTTCAGTCCAGTTCTTAGAGGGTCCTTTGTTCACCTTTGCGGCATCAACGCCGAATTGCAAGTCCATTTTGATTTTGTTAGTAGTTTGTATTTATAATTTTTTGGTTAATTCAATTAAGCTATTCAAATTAGTCACAACCAGTATTCAAGAAAATAGTAGAGAGGTAGTTAGATTTGAATCTGATTTGAAGAAATCATAATATGATAATCAGTAGTAATAGATAGATTGGCGGCTCATAATATCTTAGATCTCAGTATATTTGATAAATAGAGTTCTGAGTGTAGGTTCAAAGTTTGTTCTTGAGCATTTGAGCCATCTTCTTTTTCATGGCCTTGAAAGGGCACACTTCGACCTCAGCCTCTCTTTCGTAAAAATGCAATAAATATTAACCTATCTTGATTCAACCACGGCATCAACAGGGTTAAACATATCAGGGTTGGCAGAAGGAGAATTGGGAATAAACTGATTCGATTAAAAAGAGGTTGATTTAATTCAATAGCACATTTATCGAGATACTTCTTCCAGTCTGGCTTGTAAGCAATGTCATACTTAGAATCGTGGTGCTTGAAGAATAGGTACTCGTCTCCGAAGTGAGAAGTAGTTGCATCTGATGTAAGTACGATCTACCCAATTTGCTCTGGAGTGGCACCTGTGGGCTCTGTCAAACCAAACACATTCAATCATATTAAACCTTCAAATATTCTTAAAATTAATCAAAGATAAAAGATAAGGATTAATATTAAATGCTAAAAATAATAGCTTTGTTATGATTGAAGACAGCAGTTCCGCTTTTAAGAGTAGCTAGCTGTTGAGTGAAGGGAGCAGTATACTTTGCGGGGAACATTTTCTTCACATCGTCAGTTGCTGTGAAAGTAAGCTAGTAGGGGAAAACTGGGGAAGCAGCGGGATTTCCAGTTTAGTCAGTGCGAGCCACCTCGAGGAGACCCATTCTCTAAAATTTGGTAAGATAGAGGAGTTTCTAAAATTTATTATAAGGGTAGTCGGTAGCAGTCTTGAAAAGCGTTAAGATGTCACCAGTAGGGACCTCGATCAATTGTGTGAAATCACTTGAGAAGAAGTTGTAGTCGTTCTAGTGATTAGGAGCAGCTACGAAGTTTGCAGAGGCAAGGCCATCTCTCAGGAATTTAACTCCCATGTTAGGTCCAAAGTTTCCATCAGGTGGTTGAGTGGGGTCGTACTCCCCACCGACTGAGAATCTAATGACTCCATTATCGCATCCAGTTGCGAACATTCCAGTGTATTTTGTTTGCATGGTCTTTGCAGGCACCCATTTGAAAGTAGCCACCACTCCTTGAGTGTGGATGACCTTGTCTCTTTTGCCCCAGAACTTGTCGTAAGGAACAGTATCACCCTCCCACATCATGGTGGGGTGCTGATCTTCCTTAAACAGCAAGTCATTGGAGTAAGTGAACCAGTCTCTAGTGTTAGTATTTGCAATAACTTAAGTCCATATGGTGGTGAGCTTAGTTTTAGCATCTAATCTCTAGTAGTCAGGTCCTCTCAGCTCCCAGGATTCGTAAATTGACTGACTCTGGGCTGCAATTTGAGAAAGAGATACTGTGGCTAAAATAGTTAGATTCAGTAGCAAGGATGTTTTCATTTTATTATTATAATAAAGATAGTTGGATCCAACTCAAAGGCAAACTTAGAATATTACCTATCTACTCTCTATTTACTGCTGTAGTTATTTGTCCCTCAAAGCATTAGAGTTAATTCATCAAAAATCTTTCTAAATAGAAATGAGTAAAGTTAACATAGCATTTGTAAAGAAGAGGACGTAAGCTGTCATTCTTTAATCATATTCTTGATGGCTTATTTGACTTTCTTGAATGGGCAACCACTAGGCATTTCTACTTCTTGGTTGCTTTAATCCTAGAAATAAATTGGATTTCCATCCTTTCTCTCAGGTTAGTCAACTTGATCTGGGAGCAAATTTAAAGTGAAATGCTTATATGAGAGCAGGTATTTTTTCCAGTCAGGTTTGAGCTCGATATCGTATTTAGTATCATGGTGTCTGAAGAATAGGTATGAGTCACCAAAGAAGCTTGTGATTGCATCAGAGTTCAAAACGATTTGACCAATTACTTCTTCATCTGAAGTGGGCTCAGCTTTAGCATATGCTGTAGCAAGTACAGTTCCATTCTTGAGGTTGACTAGCTGTTCAGTAAAAGGCTTGTCATATTTATCGGGATACATTGCTTTAACAGCTGCAGTAGCTCTGAAAGTTATTTAATAAGGGAAAACTGGATTCCTCTCAATATCGCCTTTTTCGTTCATATTAGCCATTCCTAAGGTGCCAACTCTGGTAATATAGTCAGTGGCTGTTCTGAAAGCAGCCGCAGTTTCAGGGCCTGGCACTCCGATGATGTTACTGAAATCTCCGTAAAAGAAGTTCCAGGTTTTTTATTCGATTGGGGAGGTGACCAGATTCATTGATTCTTCTCCATCTCTCAAAAATTTCAGTGCGATATTGGGGCCTAAATTATCTTGAGGAGGTTGAGTTGAATCGTAGTTTGAATCCAGGGAAAATCTCAACACGCCATAATTGGCACCCTCTGCGAAAATACCTGTGAAAGGTGTTTTAAGTTTTTGGGATGGGACATATTTGAAGAGAGCAACCACTCCTTGTGTATGAATGACCTTATCTCTCTTTCCCCAAAATGAATCCTGGGGCATGGAGTCTCCCTCCCACATCATAGTAGGGTGTTGGGACTCTCGGATCATGTCAACATGAGAGTTCACGTACCAGTCTCGAGTGTGCTGGTCTCTGCTGAGCATGTTCCATATCTTCTGCTGTTTATATAAAAAGGAAATGAAGAAATTTATCAGAGGCACTTAGTGAATAATAATCAGGGCCTCTGAGTTCCCAAGACTCAAGTGCTTGAGTTGAAATACTTAGAAGTGCCACCACTGCCAGTGTGGATATATTCAGGGATCTACTTTTAACAAACATATAAATATTATTACTAAACTTCTATCCGATTCTAACAAACAATAATTTATATCAAACACAGCTTAAATCAGGTTTAAAACTGTAATAAAAAATCTCAAATCAAAATATTTTTTATAAGTCAATTTAATGAAAATATTTTAATTAGATTTGAAGCACTGATTTCCCATTTTGTTTTTTTTTTATAATAAAATTTATAGCTATATTTTTGACAATTTTCCCTTTATCAAGCACAACTTTAATTTAATTTAAATTCTGGAGCTAAATATTTTTTTATCACATCACTATAAATTTAGGGAAATAACTTGAATTGAATTTAATTTAAATTCGAAAAAGTGTTAACTCATAGTAGATTCAAATTTGATAAGATTATCTATCCTAAATTAATTGGCATACATACTTCTTCAAGTGAGTGATAATGAAATGCCTTGGTGAGTAAATTATTTATATAGCACATCAAAAATTTAAATTGATAAGCAAACTTTCAAATCTAAGAAACTAATATAAACTCAGCCATAATTATAATAATTATAAAATTTTAAAAATACAAATATGACTTATATAAAAATGGTAATTTCTAAAAAGTATTAAAGATTTTTGCACAAAATTATTTGAGGGTTTAATAAATTTACACGTGATTTGATTAGGATTTATAGTTTATATAAGTAGAGAAATTTATAATTTTGATGGCCTCCCAGTTTTAATAGCAATTTATATAATTATTCATCGATAATTTGTCAATCTATTTTATTAAATCATTATTCAAATTTATTTGACTATTTTATATCAGCTAAAATTAATAAATGCATCAGTGTGCTATTAGCAATTGAGATTCAATCTCATTAAATAAACTTGAAAATCGAAGTATAATAAAGAGAGAAATTAATAACTTGATTAAATAATTTTATGCAAATAATTTTGATTTTTCAGTCTTTGAGAAAAATAATTTTATAACAGATTTTGAATTAAGATAGCAAGAGTATTAAAATAAATATTTTCTAGTTTTAGACAAAATTCATTAATATTAGGGAGCACCTATGTCTGTGATAGGATTGATGTGCCGATTTATTCTCATGATTAATTTTAAGCTGTAGATATAAACTCAAAAACCATCAAATCATATAATATATATTATCATCAATCAAACTATTACTCTCAAGCATCCACCAACTATCCATCTATTTATTACATTTAACTCAGAGTTTTCAACCACTTAAACTATTTGAAACCCAACACCACTAAATCCAAAATGTAAAAGAGAAGAACAGCACTCAATTTAAACTAAGGCAAGTTCGCCGACTGGGATGTTGCCCCTCACTACGAATGTGAGAAGCTCCTAGGAACTGGAAGTTATGGCAGCGTCTGTCTCGCTATTCAAAAGTCCACTGGAAAACGAGTGGCGATTAAGAAGATGGAAAACATTTTCGACGACGAGATAGACTGCAAAAGAATTCTGAGAGAAGTTTCCATCCTCAGAAAAGTTAACCACCCCTTTGTTGTCAACCTCATCGAAATTCTTGAGCCCAAAGACCCTAGAAACTTCACCACCATTTACACCGTCATGGAATACGCTGAGAGTGATCTCAAGAAGGTCATTATTCATAGATATGCTCATTATATGCAATTGATAATAGTTTTAAATTGAGAATAAGAGTAGTATTCACCTCTAACTTATTCATATCCAAACCATCATATATAATATGCTCTGCGCCCTAAAATACTTACACGAGTCAAATGTTATTCACCGTGACTTGAAACCCGCTAATGTCCTAGTCAATGAAGATCACATATCAATATTTCTCATAAGTTCTTTTAAAAATTGCTTTTAGACTGCACCATTAAGCTGTGTGATTTTGGTCTCGCAAGGTCTGTTACTGGTGTAGAAGGCGCCCAAATGATTTTATCCGGAAAGGCCAGGAGTCAATACGAGAGCACTTCAAGTTCGGAAATCAAATCTTCGTCAGAGGACCAAGAGATAAGCATAGTGGGATCCGAGCTCGCAAAACTTCACCACAAGGACAAATACCCAAGCCCCCTTTAAAAGACCCATTTAAATTTTTTTTTAAAAGCCTTCTTTCCTCTTGAGGGAAAGAAGAAGAAGGAGGGCCCCAGATAACTTTAAACTAAAATTTTAGAACTAAAAAGAGCTAACTGGCCACGTTGTCACGAGGTGGTACAGAGCTCCCGAGATCATTCTACTTGAAAAAGACTACGGTCAAGCGGTGGACATCTGGTCTGTCGGCTGCATCTTTGCCGAACTCCTTAATAGTCTTTTAATGTTAAATTGTTCTAGTAATTGATTTCGATCATCATTTTTACTTAATATGATGAAGGAAAATGCACCAACCTTCATGGACCGCAAGCCACTGTTTCCCGGAAAGTCTTGCTTCCCATTATCACCAGATAAGAACCCTACAGAATAGAGAAATGGATTTCCATTTTCATCGACTGACTAACTGGCCGTCATTTTCCAAGTGATCGGTACACCCAATGAGTCAGAGAAAAGCTTCGTCACTGATGCCAAAGCTCTCGAATATCTAGCCAGTTTCTCTTAAAAGCCCAGAGTGAATCTGAAGAGCTTATATCCTGGTGCTACTGATGATGCAATCGACTTCCTCTCCAGGGCACTCCAATTTAATCCTTACTACAGAATAACCCTTGATGATTTTCATTATTAATTACTAAGTCTCAATAGTTTGATGAATGCCTTAATCATCCTTTCTTAGCTAAGGTGAGGAGAGCAGACAAGGAGTCTCACAGAGGTGAGCAAGTTTGTAATATTTAATCCTTCTGCAATTTAAGTTGTTTTGGACTTTGAAAAATTGAATCTTGACAGAGAAACCCTCAGAAAACTTTTCCTGAAAGAAATTTCGAGCTACAAACGCCGATAGACTTCTCCTTTTCCCCCCATTAGCCCTGCTAAGCGAAGTGGGAGTATAGTATGAAAGGCCGAAGTTGCCTCTAGAAAACATCAAACCAGTTTAAATTCTCTATCTCATATAAAAGTATCAAGCTGGGCTTGAAGGATATTTTTGCGAGTAATTAAGGTGGCTCGCGTAGACTATATAATATTTACTAATCACGCAGGAACTATTCTCACTCCTAACTAATATAATTAATAGGCAATCGATCAAACCAATGGCATCAAACACTCTCAATAATTATTCCTAAGAAATTTGGAAAGCGCCTCTCACACCCTTATTAAACTTTGATATCTCAATATACTTTCAGCTCCCTAATTTTATGTTAGATTAATATATTATATAATTAATTTTATTGAAAGCTTCCAAAAGACTTCTCTTATTCTCTCTTCTTCATCTATATTTCTTTCTAAATTTGAATCTATATTTTATGTATTCGAAATCCTCTATTTTAGGCTTTCAAAGCAGACTCCAAATAATAAAAAAAGAATTTCTGAATATTAAAGTTTAATGTCTATAAATTGAAAAATATATAAAATTTTGAAATGAAACAAACAGCATTAAATGCAGCAGGTTATAGGGAGCAAACAAATTCACCTACTATTGAATTTGAAAATCTAGAGAGCTAGCCTGTGCCTGTGGTGGACGAATCTAGATAAACAGGAGAAATAGAAATGATTCAATAATTCGAGAATGAAGAAGAAAAGAAGAATGATAGCAGTGATTAAAAATTAATATGTTATAAGTTAAAAAGGCCCAAGTCAAATATCAACTTCAAAACAGCAGAATTAAAACCAAAGAGAAAAGTTTGGCTAGGTAGTGGAAAAACTAGGCTCCTATTTTTTCCCTAATTTTGGGGTTTTCACAATCACATTCATGATAGTTTTTGCGCAAATCAGCATCTTCATAATTTTCAAAGTCATACACACTGTGAGGCTAAAGAGTATGAGTAATTACACAAACTTAGAATTAAAAATATGTATTTAAACAAACTTTGACTGTTTACTGTATAACTATGGGGCAAAATTTAGCTATGCAGTGAAAGTAGACGGATAAGTTCATCGCCTGTTCTTGCCCCTTCTTTATCATAGTGATTATTTCACATTGATTTGGAACGTGGTAGGTTAGCTCTTCCTTGGTTTCGAAATCGAAAATTTGTTTTGCGAAGGACCAAAATTTATTATTTCTATTTATAGCATAATTCAGAGGAGAGTGAATTGGAAGATTTATATACTTCTTCTTTGTCTTTCTAGTGGGTGGAAGTCTGTCTACTCTTTTCAGTGCAGTTCTAAACCCTAGAAACTTCGGATGCAGTGGGACTTGTATAACTTTCATGTTGATTGTTATTCATGCAATAATTAGAATAGAAAGAAGGATTGAACATTGGAAGGCGTAAAGCGAGAAGAGCTCTTTACCAATTTTCTAAATAATAAACCCTTTAATTGTCTTAGGATAAATATTTTATCTTAGCAGGTGCCATGATGGCTAACAACATTCATTTTATTTAGACTTTATTGTAAAGAAATATAACATGCTCTATATGGCAAGTGATTTAATTTAAGTCATTAAATTATTAGTGATATTGACAAATGGTCTAACTTAGGTGGCTACATAAATGGCACTCTGATTTACCTAATCATATTGAGAGGATAGATAATGAGCTCGCTCAAACTCAAAGATTAAACCTAAAAGAGCGAAGAAATTCTCTCAATAAGGCGGCAAGACGGCAATAGGCACTCATCTGAGCCAATTGAAGAGAATAAGGAACAGCTACAAAATTAGCAAGCATCTTCTAGAAGTGACATTTAAAAACCTCCTACTGACATTTTAGAAGAAACTTAAAATAACTTTTAATCACCAGAGAAACCTTCAGCAAAAAACAACGCAAAAATACAAGCAGGAAGAAGGAGGAGTTATCAGCAAGAACTAAAGAAAAATAACTGGATATTTCGAATAAGCTTTTCCCTTATCTTGATTGAAATTTTGATTCTATCAATATTAATAGCAAGGCAAGAATACCCTTTTTGTGGAGGTAGTGGCGATAACGCTTTAGATTGTTCTAAAATTTGTGAATTTTGATTTCATAATCTTATCTAAATTCTTATTTAGTGAGAAATAATGAGCTCTGCAAGTTAATGTAGCTCTTGTGGTCAAAATAAGTACCTTGCTCTATCATCTTACCAAGTGTCTTATGGAACCTGCTATTCAAAATCTACATCAACTGCTTCCTACACGATTTACGTTCAGGCAGCTACAGAATCAACTGGAACTAATACTTAGAGCATTGGAGGATAATCTACCTCCGATGCTTTCTACTAACTTGATGATGCAATCTTAAAAGCATATGAGCTATGCGCTCCAGTTTACACCAAGTGCACAGTTACAATATATCTTATGAAGGGATCTCATTACCTTCTCAAATAAATTTCATCATTACTAAAATAAGAAGCTAAAAATAGAATCAGATAAATAAATAATTTGTGATAAGTTTTGAAATACTCTCATAGAAATCCTACACTATTAGGATCATAATTTTTATTTTAGATCATTCCTCCCCTTTATTTCATTTAAGACTATCATTTCGTTTTCCTCTTGTCGCTTTAGTTCTTCTTAAACTATTTTCTCAGCATCTTGCGAAAACCCATATGATTGCTTTTGCTGATTCTGGTTCTTTATAACTTAGCCCAACTTGTCTACTAACTTGCCCTTGCTTTTGTAATTGCTAGCGTACTATCTTATTTACCTCAAAAGCAGCATTTTAGCTCTAAAGTTTCTAATCATTTGCTGTGGGATTGGCTTTATTATCTCCTTAACTTAATTGACTCCTGCTTTTATTTTATTTTTCTATAAGTGTTCATTAGTAGGCTCAGGTTATAACTTTTGGGAAGGCTTAATTTTGGTTTAAAGAGATTGCTTTGAAGGAGAAAATCTATTGTTCTAATTTATGCTTTTTATTTAATTTATGTACGATAGATGGAAATCTAAATTATATCGATCACTTAATTAAATAGCAAGTAAGGTTTTTCCAAAATTATTGATGTATAAAGTGAGAATTCATCTATTTATTTAAAAATTAAGAATACAATAGGTCCTTCAAACCAATAGGATTATACTTTAAAATATTCTTTCGTTAAGAATTATGACTTTAATTTTTACAAATAAGTGCTTTGAAAATTTTATAATGATAAGAGATTTTAATTTTATGGAATGACACATTTTTTTATCTGATAGCACTATAGTAAATCTTTAATATTTTTATTTAATTTATTAATTACTCTTTTTTCTTATAATTTTCAACAGTATTAATCCTCTCTTGCTTGACTCTACTGTATTTATTTATTTTGGGCCAAGTTATTTTAAAATTGGCTACTCTCCTCTCCTGCAGCAGTCTCTGTGGTCAGTTTAAACTTGTCTGCAAGAGCGCTTTCAATTAGATTTGCATGAGTATCATGATTAACAGATGTGAGTCTTGTTTCTTCTTATTTCTATTTCGCTAGTTAGTGCTTCACCATGTTTTACAAAATTCTTTTCTCTCCATTCTGGTCTGTTGCAACTACCACGCTCATTTTGTAAGGACTAATTGAAACTTAGCTTATAATATTCATAAGTGTAGCTTCTACTACTGCTGCTTCTTCTTTTTCTCCTATTGCTGTCTCTTCTTCTTTGGTGACACATTAAAAAATAAATGTTCTTAAAATTTGTAACATTCATGTACTTCTGAGCGCCTGATTTCTTAACTAAAGATACTCTTCCTTTTTCACGATCAGCATCCACTTAAAACTACTCTATGAATTCACTAAACATCTGCTGCTCTTCTTAAGTATTTTGTTGCTTAACCTAGGCACCTACTCTTCTACTGAAGAGTTAAGAGGCTTCTCCCCACACCTTGTTTCTATCCTCTTCGGCCACATACCCCTCTTGCCAATCAATGTTTGAGTTCTTGTTCGTTCTTTTAGAGTTGCTCTGCTTTTAGCTTGGGTTATCTGAGGAAATTACTCTGCCAGAGGATTTATTTCCAGTCAAAGATTTTAGCTTTGAGTACTGCTTTTCATCTTCGCTGTTTTGCGATTCCTAATCGTCCTCTTCGATATAATCATAACTTTCTTGGTCATCATCTATGGTTTCTTAGGTGATTCATACTTATCTTCAAAGGTGATATCGATACATGCTTCCTCTAGTTGAAGTGCTTATTTCCTGTTTCTACCTTAAATATAACAGAAATAGAAAGAAAACTCATATCTTGAGAGGACTCTTAGTATTGAATTGCACTTAGAAGGAATTTACAGACGTGCTAGAGCCAGGCTAAGTCATCAAAGTCTTAGAGGATTATTTATTTAGCATATAAACCTTTCCGAGATATCGTCGTTAGTCTACTCATCCTCTTGACTTGATTTTGCTTTTTCCATTCTTCTGTATCTAAATGATCAAGTCTGATGCTATTCATATTCTCAGAATCTTTGGAATTATCACTTAACCCATCAGGATAAGAAAGATTGGGGTTTAAAGTTACATCCTAACTATTCTAGTCTTAAAGGGATAGATCCATCTTTATACCTTTTTCTTGTTGCAATCGTTTTTTATAGTCTGAAATGATGTGTAATTAGTCGACTGTCATAGCAGTGGTCTAACTTGCTTATTTAATATTTCAAGGTAAAACTTTTCTACTATCATTACATTATAAATGCAATAAGATCCATGTCTACCCATGGCCTGAAGAATGTTTTCCTTTCTCAAGTAATATTCAAATCGCTCAATCATATTCTGATTCAAGACTAGGTGTCCTTGCTTGTACATAAGCTTGACCTACTACAGGATGTCTGTGAATTTTTCGTGTAGAATTTAATTTTGCTCTATAATCTCTGCCTTTGCAAGCATTTAGTCCAGTTTTCGCTGGTTGTTGCAGAGTATAACTTTCAAGTAGAGTTTGTTGTACTTTTGAAGCAGATATAAATTTAACTCCTTCATGTTCTCATAAGACCAATAGCCGAAGAAAAGAATGTGAGAGCAGATTATTATCAGGAAAAACATTGCTTTCGTAGTGTCAGATAGGTAAACTAAAAATGGAGGAGGATTAACTTAAATTGAGATGCTTACTTCCAACAGAGTTTGAATTGGAGTCTGAAGAAGAGGAAACATCAACACTCTTCACGTCTAAAATGAAGAAAATTCCACAGTAAATAGTCAAGGCACAAGCCATTATAGAAAGTGCTTCTATGTTATTCAGAGAATCTACAGCGAAAGGCTTCTTTTTCAAACTTAAAACCAAAACTCCCATCATCAGCATAAATATCAGCAGCGCCTAAAATAGTTTCACTAATGGAACTATGACTTACTTAAGTTACAACTCCGTTATTTACCACAAAAACTGAAATTAAAATGAAAACGATCTTCCTGTATATGGTGAATATTTCCCAGTAGAATAATTCCTATAAGAGAATTAAAGAACCTTTTCCTTACTTTTCTATAGCCTCGGTAAAGAAAACCAAAGAGACTTTTTGCTTCAACTGTTTCAAGTCTCTTTCTGAACTTATTCAAGAGAATAAAAGCAAAGAATGGAGTTCCTAAACCCCATACTATAAGAGATGGCATAGCAACTGCCGTTCTCCAAATATAGTGCTACTTAGATTCACATAAAATTTCCAAATCTTGCTTGTTTCTTGAGTCTCCATCAATATCCATGCAACTGCAAATTGTTAAATAGTAGCAAAATACTTACTTAAAAATTTAGAAGTAAAAGGTAACGATTGAAGGATGAATCATAAACAGTATGATGACTATACTCGAGATTATGTTTTGACGTGTTTGCTCTTTTGTTGACTTCTTGATTTTTTAAACAATTTCCCAAATTATTTTGCACATTCCTGCAAGTATCAAAGGAACAAGAGCATATAAAAGTAGCTTTAAGTATATTAGTCTGTAAGCTGGACTATAAGAGCTTGAGTAATCACCATTTCCAGTAGCAAATATACTTTCCGTATTTATAAAGCAATCAATTGAGAAAACTTATGTCTGCGCCTATGATATTACTTGAGCACCTTTCAGATAATTTTCTACTAGCTATGTCCATGAGTAGTTGAAATTAGCAGTTAAAGCTATCACTTAAATGTGATTCAGCATTAACTTTTAGAATATAGAGAGCAAATTTTTCTTGAGGGTGGCTCCTCTTATAGTAGACCGAACGATCATTAAGATTACAACCATAGCAAGGAAAGTTATTCCTATTAGCCTAATGATACTAACTCCTAGATTGCTGCATTTAGAGCACCTGTAGTTGCTATCTCTTGCGTAGCCACTTTTGCAGTCAGCACACAAAATACCTTGGTAACCTGTAGCGCAACTACCCTTGGGATCTTCATCAGGTGGTACCATTCCACTAAAACAATACTTAAAATCTCAATCATTACAGGCAAGCATCATTAAATAAAATTAAAATGTTAACAGAGCAGCTGAGTAAAGACAAGATATGAAATTAGAAGTCTAATTGTTTTTCCTCCAATATCCTGCAACAGGACCAATGATAGATCCTCCTTGGCACTAGGCAACTGATGATGGGCATTTCAAGCAATTTCCAGGTTCTACCATTTGAACGAGAGAGAAATAACTTCCTGCAGCACATAAAGTACAACTAAATGAATCAATTCACAAAGCAAACTTACGATCCTTGATCTGTAAATTATTCTCCAACAGCACAATCAATAATTTTATTTGAATCCCTCACTTAAATTTGGAGCTCGAATTCAGCTTAAGTAGAATCAATATTTTGGAGGTAGTCTTAGTTGGATTTCTTAGTAGAGTCAATTCCTGAGGTGCTAAAACTAACTTTATAACTCATACCAGGAGATGCTGTAAACTATAGTCCCTCAATTGTGAAAACCCCTTTTTAAGCAACAAAGAGTGTAGTTCCTGAAAAAATAGGCGTGTACTTGCCAGTTGCTGTTGTTTAAGACTTAACTTGACCTGATGGAGTAGTTGTAATGGTAGTAGTTTTTATTTATTCAACAGTCATAGTTAATTTGGAGGAATTGTCAGTTTCAACTATTTACCCGTACTTATCAACGAGAGCCATATAGAAAGTAGGAATAGTATCTCCACTTCTAAAAGACTTTTCAGTCAAGTTTGTGTCAGACACATCAGCTAATTATCTCAATCTCTAGCCAGAAAAATTAAGATTATATAAATTTAAAGAATTAAGGATTCTGTCTCTTCTCTGATCTGCGGTCTTTGCCAAATTTTGAGCAAAGCAGCCTATATCATCCGCATAAACTTTTCCTTGATTCTTATAGAAGACCAAATTATTGGTTTTATTGAAAACTGGCTCTATATCTTTCCAATAAATTCCTCCACCTGAGATATCAGCCTTGTTGCCAGTGAATTTATTAATGCCTGTGAATTTAACAATGCAATCTAAAATTTTAACTGAATAAGCTTAAATCAATCTGAGCCCGAACAAACATAATATACGGCCCCTCCATTTTGAGCAGCTGAACAGTTTTAGAAAATAGAACTTTGTATTTCCAAGTAGTTTATATTGTCGATGTATATGCCTCCTCCGTTTTAGGAATATGCAACTGAATTACTAAAAGTGGTTGAGGATATCAAAGTCAAAAATATTATAATGATGAATCAAGAATTTCTGAGAGCTTCTCTTCATGCTCTAAGTTGCGAGTAGATATATCGAGCCTCCTTATTATGCATTTACATTTTAAATTATTGAAGCTATCACCTTGAACTATTATAGTAATTTAAAAGTTAGATTACAATTTAAATTCAAAAGTAAAAGAATAGTAGCAATCTCTACAAAATATTGCACCTCCGCCTGAGATGTCTGATTTTTAGAACTAACATCTATAATTATAATAATCACATGTAACTATTTATTTACGTTAAATAGAAATATCGTTTGCATAGAATTCTACTGACTGCATGTAAATACTGTTACTTGCATTAGAGTTTAGCACAGTTATATCATCAAGAGTAAGCTATATTATTTCTTAAATTAATTCCAAAGGATTTACATTCAGAGAAGATTGAGTAGCGTAGATGTCATCTCCATTTACAAGAGCATAGTTTTCATTGAACTTTGTCTTTTAGTTAAGCAATTTATTTTTTTAGCAGAATATAACTAAACTACTGAGCTAGGATTCCTGCCCCAATTCTAATTTAAAATTAATGTACGCTCTGTTGCCACTCAGAATGCAATTCGAAACTGTTAAATTTGCCACTATAGAAATAGCTTTAAATTTCCTAAAACTTACTCCCACTAACATAAATTGCGCCTCCCTAATAAGAATAACCATTTGTGAAGAAGGAATCTTAAACTTTTACAATTCCTCCAACGATTATATTTAAGAAGCTACCCTATAGTTAACTGATGGAAGATATCTTGGCAAAAGATGTAGTTATAAATTGCTTATATATACTATGAATTAGTTTTCTTGGTATTTTCAAAAGTAGATTTATAAACATAGAGTTCTCCGAGACCAATGAAAATTCCTGAGGAGCCTGAAGTTACTATATTGTCTTAAAAGAGTACATTGTTGAGGGTAGCATTTCCAAACATGATTAGCATTGTTGTCTACGCGGCCTTGTTACCAATAAAGGAAACGTTATTCAAAACTACTTGATAAGTTTCAGAAGAGCCAAAAATGTTTAAGCAAGAAAAAAATTAGAAAGGGTCTTTTGGACCACATTATTTTTGAAGATAGTGTTATTCATCGTAACGTTGCATTTGTGTAAAACACTAATGCCTGCCACTTTGTTGTAAGCAAAATTGTCATATAAATTAAATTTAAACACATTAATTACTCTTTAAGTTTATTTAAGTTTATCTGCACATCAAAAATATTATATTCAACGAGTATAAGGTTAACTACTAAGTCAACTTGTAAAGTTGCAACTTCAAAAGCAATGTTATTTTTTTTAATAATTTTAAAAGTTATTGAACATCTTTGTGCCTATATACGTCACATGAGACTTTATATATATTCCTACTGCTCCTATATGTCCACTATTATCTAAACACAAGTTAACAGTTCAATGAAATTACTGAAGTAGAGTGTATCTCTATCCGTGAATTAAGTGTCACTCATAATATAAACTCCTCCATCTGTGCAATATTTTATTGAGTTTGAGATAGTTTGATAGTTTTTTGAGTTCTAAATGAAAAAAGCCGCTGGGAAACTATCCGCGGATTCTGACTGCTAAACTTTCGCCATCACTGAATCATAGTCAAAAGTTTCCTTGCACTGAAGAGTCGAAGACTAAAACAAGATCTTCCCATTATAAAGTATAAATATATTTAAATATGAAATAGAAAAAATACTCATTGACTTAGTCTGCTTGAGAAAACATAACGACTCCATAGGTTCCTGTTTACATGTCAAGCAAAGTTAAAATTGCAATAAATTTAATTATTAAGTTGATGAGCTCACTGTGAAATTTCCAATATTAAGTATAAAAAACATTCCTCCAAGATAACCAGATTCTGCCTTTTAGAATAATGAATTTGTCACTGTCATTTGCATGAGCTGATTGTAAATGTAAAACATTCCTCCGAACGCACCAGCAAATCCATAATAGAAAAAGCTAGAATCAATTTTAACCACGGGGTAGATCTGAGATGTGCTCTAAAGTATATAAAAATTTAACTAAGTAGACCATACATTATGCCGCCGTAATAAGTTGCTATGCTAGTATTTACTGTAACATTATAAAAGTCTAAGCTACAGTAATTTGAAAGATAAAATGTGCCTCCAATTTGTGCAAAATTAGCAATAATGATTGAATGTTGCATTTAGAAAGAATTACTCACAGCGTAGAACACTCCTCCCATTATTGCAGAGCCTTGCACAAAGTAAGAATACATATCTTTGAATTTTCCGTTCTAGAGGTAATAAACTCCTCCAGCGTATGATAAACTTATTATAAATTTAAGATATATGAGAAGAATATAATATGCTTTTATGAAATTACAAGAGTACAAGTTTCCAACAGATAAAAATATAAATGTGACACTAGCGTTCGTCATGAAAAAGATACCCCAGTAAATTTTGTTTTACACTGCTATCACCGAAGAACTTAATACTATTTGAGATTTGAGATAATCTGAACTGAAGTAATCTTTGAACTAAACTTGAGATCCTTAAATAACAAAGTTAAGATTCGGTGCAACAGAATAAGCCATTTGATAGTAGCGAGGCCAGTATTCGTATTAGCAGGAGTTGGTTTTAAGAAACTGTGACTTGGAAATTGATAGAGACAAAGCTTTATCAATTTAGAATATACCTCCCATAGTGGTATCTGGAATTGCTATATAATTATTCAAGAATATAGTCTGATAGAGTGTAACTTGCAGATTAGGATTGTTAAGCTTTATTACTCCTCCCGCTGAATATTGTGACAGGTTATAATAAAAATATTTTTAATTTAGGTTCTTGAAAATTGATAAAGAAACATAGAGAGAGGATGGATTTGAAGTTGTGCTAGTTTCAAAATTTATGAAGGATCCCTGCCCTTAAGATTAAATTAATATAATTGACTATCAGTGACATTATTTCCAGTAAAGTTAATCTTTGCGTCATTGATGGCATAAATTACGTTTCCCTGATAGGAAGCGAGTTTTGTGAAAACTGATTTGAAAACATTTAGATAACAAGAGTCGCAATAGAAAACTCCCCCTTTAAGCGCCATGTTATGATAGTAAGTACTGCCACCTTCGGTGAAATTAACATACTAATTGAAATTGAAAACTCCTCCTTTCTAAGCTACTCCACAATTTATAAATGTGTTTCCCAGAGAAACAACAACCGAGAGACTAGAATAGGAAACTGAAAATGCAGATCCAACTGTTGAATAGGTTCCACTTATTTATGTTGTAGATATAGATGAGTCAACTTATACCAAGGTATTGTTCACAATTTAAAGACCACCTGCTACACTTAAAAATAATTCTTGATAGATCTATGATGCTTCCTGAAATAGCAGATTATACCTAGTTTATAGTGCACGCAAGAAGAGTGATATCACAAGCAGTTGTTGAGGCCACCATAAGTCCTCCACTTCCATATTTTGACTTAATAGAACTGAATGTATTTCCCTGCATAGCCATCTTTAGGTAAAGCATTTAATCTAAATACTCTTATAGATAAAAATATCGCATATTTAATAAACTTTGATCCACAGTATTCCTCCTCCATCGTCAACTGTAGTTAAACCGTCAACTGTTGATAAGTATGAAGCTTATAAAGAGCTGAATGTTGAAGTGACTATATTTAGAGTCAATTGAGTAGTGGGACCATAAACAGACATAAAGCCACCGTTAGACAAAGAAGTTCCTCCGGTAACTGTAAAAGAAGCAATGTTAAATGTTATCATGGAGGCAGGAGAGTTTGCCGCATATTCGAGATAAAGTGATCCACCTTAAAAAGCAAAATTTTTGGTAAATTGGGGTGTTAAAAATGAGAGAGAGTAACAATTTTTGCAATAAAATACTCCTCCGTAGTAGGCTTGAATATCTAAAGGTTAAATTAAAGCAATATAAATTTTTACTTTGGTAAACTCCTCTCAAATCAGTGATTGAACCCTAAGTTGCTGATTATAGTCGATATATACCTCCCTAGTAAGTTTAAGAACAGTATTGAAAGTTATTATCTTAAGCTACGAGTATTACGTTGCTACTTTGAGATGTAAGATAGAATAAGCTGCCAGCAGTCGTTGAAGAATATGTTGCTTAATTTGAAACAAGATCTGCTAGGATATCAAATGAGGCAGTCTTTTAACTTTGAGCACACACTACAGTTGCGGATGAAATGGTTACAGTCAAAGAGTTCAGTTGAGATAGATATATTGCTTGCCCAAGATTTGTTATCAAAGTATCATAGATTTCACTCGAAACTATTGTAATTGCCTTTAATTATAATAAAATACTTTATGACATCTTAAGATGTTGAATACCCATAAATGATAAATAAAACTAAGATAATTTATTCAAATTTTAGTATATTCATGCTTTACCTCCTGTCAGAGAACCGATCGAATAGAATTTAGAAGAATCAATATTAGCTAACAATTTAAAATAATTAACTAAATATAAATAGAAGGTTATTAAAATTGATAAAGACATGTTGAAATCTAGGATTTTATTTTACCTAAAAATGGCACTAAATCATTAATTTTTGTTTAAAATGATATTTGAAGAATTATCATAAGCTTTAATTTTAGGATAAATAAATCTATAGTGATTTGAGAATTTAGGAGATTATCAACTGAAATAATAGCCCCATAATCATAAGATGTTATTCTCTGAAACACTGTATCAGTTATCTTGATGTTAAAAATAAAATTTAGAACTGCCGAGCCATCTATACTAGATATCCTGAAAACAGAACCTGCATTTCCGTTTATATCTTGTAGGATGGAGCTATCTAATAAAGCTACGCTAGTTAGTGTTGTTAAACCAGATGTTGAATCTGAAAAAGTAACTTTAAAAATAGTTGAATGACTCTTTACTGCTGATAAAATTTGGGTATCAGTTATCGAGCTAAATTAGTTTATACTTTCAATAGTGAGAGCACTAAGGGATATCAAATCTGTAAATACTGAAAAGAAGCAATCACTTAATTAGCAATAAGCGCAGTTTATATTCATAATACTGCTCGAATCTATTTTGAAATTTGTCGATGCCTTATTCTATTGAATTATCATAATTTAAATAAGTAATTATTTTTATATTAGGAAGGAATAAAACGAAAGTATATAAGAATGAAAACGGCTACTATCAAATTTAAAGCCTTATATGGATATAATTTCTTCAAAAAGTGAATACTTGTATAGATATCTTATACTTAAGCAATAAAATTATTTTAAGTTTCTTATTTTAAGTTCAAAATATTTGGTACCTGAGTAGGATATTGGCTAATAATTTATAATCCAACTTTTATAGCTACTAGAACTCTGTTCATATCTTTAGAAGTCAATATCTGATAAAGTCTAAATAGAAAAATCAATCTCGCCAACTTAAGAGCTTCCTGCCTAAAGAGTGATTAATGGGTAGAGTGAACCATAACTTTTAGTAGCAATAAAATTAAAAAAGAATAGCATCGATATTATCAACAAATGATTATCCTAGGATAGATACGATCTCAGAGTTTTTCATTCCGCTAAGAGATTTAATTTAAGTACCAGAACCTACAGAGAGGCTTCCATAAAATTTTTGAAGGAAAATATAATTTGCTCTATCATTACTTTGGTAATCTGTTTCTATGAGCACGATATCTTAGATTAGCTCGTTTTACACATTTATCATATTTGAGTATTTAATAATGATCATCGAATTTGCCAAGAGAGATGTTTTGAGAATAGTGCTCAAGGTTTCTTTTAGGTACGCGTTAGCAAATGAAAATTATGAGACTATTGACAAAGTTCCTGTTGCTGAGGCCTTATAGTCAAAAGTATATGCAAGGTAAGTATCTTGAAAGGATTATGTTATCTCTACAGTGTTTTCGAAGTTAGAAGAAAATTCATTTCCATCAAAATATATTCTCTGGAGTCCAACAAGTTCTAAAGCCCTTTTAAATTAAAATACTATTTTCCATTAGCAAATGCATTTTGCTTAAATGTATTAGTTTTGAATTAAGTCTTTTGAAAGTCAACTTAGATTGTAGAAGAGTCATAAGTATAACTTTTGATGTTTGTCGTGGTAAGAGCAGAATAGTCAGTGTAAGTCATCTAATCAGAGAGGGTAGAGCTTATTGCAATAATCATTGATAGTTGATCTTTTGTGTCAACTGTGGCATAATTGGGATCGTAGCATTCAAAATTTATTGCTGGTCCTCCCAAGCCAGGGCATCCAAAATTATTTTCAAATGTATTCTTTTCGAAACTGACTCCTGTACATCTTAAATTTGAATCTGTTAGTTCTGCAGAGAAGATTCCAGAGCCTTCAATTCTCAAAGATATTCCTACCGTATCGTAATATGCAGCATTCTAGGTAAAAGAATTTGAATAGAAGAGAACTGGATAGTAATTGTGATAGCTCTCACTCATCTATATATTTACTATTCCATTAAGCACTGTATTTTATGAAAACTGATTGTTGATCAAATAGATTCCATACTCGTGCTCTTAAATTCTTTAAAACATAAAGATAAATAAATTGAGATTAGATGACGCATTTAAAATTTATTCTTAGTACCTACTATAGCATCAGTGGACTGATCTGCATTGCTATAAATGGATTCTGAAATAGAGCAATCTAAGAAATTCTAAGTGTTGTTTGAGAATAACAGATAAAATAAAGTATATAAATACTAGCATACATTTGAGAATGAAGAATCATAGACAAAGACTTCTCCTTGAAAGTTTTGAAGATTTAAGATTTTTCCATGATGAACTAATCCATAATCTGAGTTAACTTTTATTGGAGTACTCATTTGCTATTACATATGATACATTTAAGTGAATTATGTGTTCTCAATATAAATCTTGAAACAAGGATCTATATCAGTATTTGTCTAAGAGCAAGAAGAGCTGAACGGGTTTGAACTAAGGGTGCGCTTTGAAGTTAGAGTTTTATAAACTTGCGTTTGCAGTAGATTATTTCTATATTGATAGCTCTCAGTTTCAGAAGCCGAAGAATCTGAGTAGGATGAAAAAGTGAGCGTGTTTTGGAAGTTTCTTTAATAAAAATAGCTTCTAATGATGGATCCACATTGACTAAATCTCTTAAAATTTGAGTTAGTAATTGTGACAAGGCCTCCGTATTCATTAAGCTTAATGAAAGAGTTGAAATCAAAGTAGAAATTTTGAAAGTTCACATTCTAAAATTATTTAGCTGTAAACGTAGTAATCTTACATCTAGAGTCAGCGAGGATGGAGAAGATAGCACGGTGTAGTCGCTTATATCAAATTCGATAAAAGATCCTCCTTGTGCTATTTACAAAGAAAATATTATATTTAGCAGTTCATGGTTGAGGGTATGAAGTCAAAATAAAAATGTCAGTGCAACCATATGACCCCGCGTCAGTAAATGTAGAATCGGTATCAGCAATAGAGCAACACTGAGTTCTAGTAGATAGGCAAGAATTTGTGTCAGCATTATCTATGAAAGTTAGCTTTTGAATTAGTCTTACAATCTATAATCGAGTCTATAGAGTCAAAGATAATGTAGCTTATTTTGAGTGAGTATCCTACTTTAAGCTTGAACTAATCCCTCTGCTTATTATAGACAGTAACCTAAGTATTGTCAGTTACACATATACTTGAACCCGAGTTTATAGAACAAAACAGCGGCTTTATTGTCAAATCTATCACTTAATGCGAATCTTCGTAATTTTGAGGTCGGTAAGTTTTTCGATTATTTCTGAGAAGGTATTAACTTATGCATCTTATTACTTTGATATTTGATGATAAGAAAGAAATATTATAGCCAGATTCATAACTAGGTTCTCCATTTTAAGGATTAACCTTATGCTTGATTTGCACAATCTCCATTTTAGAAAACCCAAAAAATCATATTAGTAACTTAAATGTTAAATTATTTAAAAGCATGACCTTTATTATAGCTTGTTCAAATAACAATTACTGCCTGAGTTGTTCTTCCTCATCAGTTAGCACTTGCACTTCTTGCAGCTCAATATATGACAGCAGCTGCTACTCTTACGGCTATAACACCTTTTTGGATAATTGCATCTAAGGGCAATACTACGATTCATCACAATGCAAACTATGCAAAGATCAGTACTACATCAACCAGATCAATCGTATTGATTATTAATTTTCTTTAACTCATAATAAATTCATGATTGAATTCTTGCTCTAGCTGCTCAATTTCAAACTGTCTTAAATGCGATTCCAGCTATAATTGCAACTTATGCGAAGATGCATTTTATTTTAGAGGGATATGTCCAAGTTGCATCTAATACAGTAAGAAGAATCCTAGAAATAGCCTCCCCAGAAATATATTCAAATATCATTTATCTTTAATAAAAATAAATCTACTTATAGGAGGAAAAATAATTATTTAACTCCTTAATTTTAATCTATTTAACAGTTTTAAAAAATAAGTTTAAATTTATCGGCCAGAAATGCTAACAGAAACAAAGAATTCATCAGTCCGCTTATATTTACTTTTAATAAAGCGATGGCAGAGCTCAATATAATTAAGATCTAGAAAAGATAGAGAATCAAAAATTATAATAAAGATAATTATCTACTACTCAAATTTGCTATGACTGCAACACTCATATGACTGAATATTAGAAATATTTCTCTGACTGTGTCTCATGCTCTCAAGGTAAATTTTATAAACTTATTACAATTAGGATCCCCTACGACTAAAACTGTGTGCAATGGCTGCAAGAATGGATATTACTACAATAGCAACTGTGTCTCAGTTTGTCCATCAGGGTACTACGGTACACGTAGTTTCAATGTTAGGGGCTAGATAATTTATATTTAACTTCATCATCTTGTTCGGAATTTAATTTATTTTATCGGCATGTTCTACTAGCTGTAAAGAATGCGTCGGGAGCTCTACAAAAATATATTATAGAATTGAAGAGAACCCTTAAAATTATGTTATTTAGTTGACTTTCAAAGGATTACATTTTCCACAAATACTTTTACATCTAATACCTTCGGATTTGCAAAAGGTCTGATTAACTTTTCAGGAGTACAAAGAATAAGCTTAATATCTTGTGATTTTTCTAATAACAAAGAAGGAACTGTTGAAACGGTTTCTTATTACAACGGCTTAATTAGCTCGTCATTCAATTTAATTGACTCATCATTTAGCCAAGGATCCTCTTTCTCTAACTTAAAGTTTGAAGAAACTGTTATCACGAGCAGCTTGACATCATTCCCTTCTGATGTTCTCGCTTAAGCACTAATTGCTATTACTTATTCGAACTCTCTAACCCTTGAAAGCTGTACCTTTTAACTTAATTTCTTAAATGAAGTTACTTATTCAACCTAGAAAGCTCAATTAATTTATACTTCCTCGTTCTATGGAGAATTAATTGTTACTTCAACAGATTTCGAAAATTAAAAGGGATTGAGCAACTCTGAGCTTGAACTAGTTTCAAGCACAACTATTCTAAATTCTATTTCCAGTAAATTATTTTACATCTTATCCCTTTTAGGCAGTAAAGCGTTTGGTTCAATATTCCCATTGATAGCTTTTGATTACACCACTACAAAAATAGGCTTATTTAAATTAAGTAGCGTTACTTTCAACTAGATTTCTTTTCAGACCTCTCTCACGAATACAATCTCAACCAGTTCTCTAAATTACTATGCTATGATACTGAATTACTAATTGTAAGACTAAATTTTCTTTGACCTACATTTAGTTTCGATTATCCAAGTAATTCACCTACTAAGATATCTACTTAAAAAGTTACATTTGGCACAGTTTCTCTAACGAACATTGATTGTGTGAACTGCTAAGATAGAGTGTCTCTATTCAGTATCTACACTGATTCAATTGCTCTAGATTTAAATTATAAGCTAGTTATAATATTCTTTGACAGTGACATCAGTTAATTAGCTTAGTGATCTGTCCTCAGATTAATAGAGTTCATGGCCAGCTAAAAGCTCAATTTTCAATGTATTCCTTTCACCTAATACAAATGCTGCCAATTCGAATTTGTTTTCTATGACAATTTTATCAGACTCTACTTTTTAGTAAATTAAAGGAGATTAAGGTGCCGTTATTAGATTAAATTCATTTAATTAAGAGCCTATCCTCAATTTTATTTAATCTTACTCTAACAAGTTGTACTTTTACAGATGTAGAAGCATTTAGTAATGGTGGACTAATATCAATTAGTCGTTTATCAAAATCTAATCTCATCTTTTAAGACGTTACAGTTGAAAATGTTTTCGCAAATGTAAAAGGAGGTCTAGTACTTTATAATTTTTATGTTTTAGTATATTTGAGCAGCTCCTCAGATGATGGTCTTAATGGAATGAGTTTTAAAAATTTCAACCAAAAATAAACATATACCTCTTCTTCTGGATAGCTAATATATGTCACTTAGCCAAACACATTTTATATGGAGATAGAGGATAGTGTTATTGACTGTAACCCAACGATATCTTCTTCAATAACAAATGATCCACTTACCTATCTATAAGCGAATTTATAATCTTTACTTACCTCTCAGGCAGGTTCACTTATCTTCATTACTTCAACTTCAGACAGCTTGGATATGTATTCTGCAAGGAACTAGTATAAAAATTGCTACTCATCATTTAAAGGCTCAATCTTAAAAAATAACTTTTAGCTTAGCAGTGCAACCCCTTCAACTATAAAAGAGGACTCTAGTACTTTCACTTGTAAGATTAATTTTTCTGTTGATAAGTTTAGAAAATCAGGCTGTTTATGGTGGCGTTTTTTACTGTAAAAATTGCTTCTATTTCACTGTGACCTCTCCAACCTATTCACAGAGCTCAGCATATATGGGAGGAGTGATATTCTTGGAATATGATTAATCTGGAACTATCTAGCTCGGTATAAATTAATACAGCGTTTCAGATTCATTCTCATTAAGTGATGGAGGAGTTATGTATTTTGAGGGATCATAAATTTTAATCTTTATTTTCATTAAGAAATAGACTTAGAAGTTTCTATGTATCAAGCTAATCCTACTAACATTTAATGCTCGAGTCTGAGTTCAGACTTGACTATAAGCGGGCTAAAATTAAACTCAATCCAAGGAGGAGGGCTATTCTATTTGATAGCTAAGAATATCAAAGCTTCCATTCAAGAATGCGATTTCTTGCAAGTTTAGAGTAATTATCACAAAGGAGGAGTTTTGGTTTTGATAGCTAGTGAGGCTGTCCAAGTTGATATAACTGACTCAAATTTCAACCAAGTTTTATCTGCAGATCAAGGGGGAATAGTTTATGTTTCTGCTAGTAGCGTGACTATGACGATGGAATAATCCTCTATCACTTGCCATGTTACTGATGCATTTTTGACTTCATCCAAAAATAAAATAGCCACTACTTATGGATCTTAATTCACGTTTGATGTCACAGCTGCTTCCACTCTAACGACTACCGAAAATACTTATTTATTTTATGAGAGATGTGGAAAAGCAACAGCAGGAACTATATTCTATCTCAATAAGTATGTCACTTTAATTGATAGTAAAAGCACCTATAATGATTTAATAGCTAGTCAAGGTGGAATTATTTATTGCAAATCGTGTGGTTTGCAAATTGATAGTTCTTCCTTCACATATCTGCAGGCTACTTAAGGCGGAGCAATTTCAATTTAATTTACGTATTAGGGAGACCTACTATCACACTAAACAACTTTACAATTATTTTTAACTTAATTGTGGCCAATTTGCAAACCTCATCAACTGGAGGATTTATTTAAATAGATACAGATTCAACTGTAACTTCTGGGATTAGTCAAATAACAATTTCAAATACTCTAATACAGAATTGCTCAACTTACTCGGGCGGAGGAGTAATTTATCTTAATGAGCCTGCAATATAACTTATTGCCAAAAATTACTTTTTTGAAAAAAATTGAATGTATTGTTCTACTAGCAATACGATAACAAAAGGATAATTTTATAACAATTACTTAGTAGTGTCAAATTAAGTTCATTCTATTTTTATTTTTTTCAAGCTGGGCTTTTTCAGATAACAAATGGATGTCTGTAACGATATCAGAAAGTGTCATTATAAGAAACTCCTCATGCTAATATATTTTGGCCCTACTATTACTAAGTAGCATATTCGGTTGCTCCAAGTACCTTCGTTTTTACGATTTCAAATTCCAAAGTTCAGCATAAGGAACATTCAATTCTAATCAGTTAATGACTCTTCTAGCCCTAGATGGAGATACTGTTGCTTACTCATAAAAGAGCTTTTATGGCATTTAATAATAATTCTATCTTAAATTATAAACATTTTCTACTTTAAAACATCATAAGTGGTATCAAGGAATAATACATTTTATCGAAACCACATATAGTTTAGCATATGTTTTAATATCAATCTATGGTGGAGTTTGGCTTCTAGATCATGCTACCTTTAATGATTATAATTCAACTTACTAAGAAAATGTAGCACTAATGGGAGGCGTATTCCGTTGTGTTTCTTCCACTACTAACTTTTAGAATTCTAAATTTTATTCCAGCTATGCCCAAATTAAAGTTATTTAATAATTGCTGGAATCGGAACTATGGTTGATGATTGCAAAGGAACTCTATCTAATGTTGTTGCTGTTTCGAGTTTTGCATCTTATTATGGAGGAGGCTTCTATTTGATTCCTCAATCAGCTTCAACCACTTATACAACATACACGATAACTGATTCATCTTTCTCTCATATGATATCGGGAACGAACGGTGGTGGATTCTATTTTACAAACTAATATGTTAATCTTATCATATAAGGGAGCACTTTCACAAATTGCTATGCTTCAATATCTGGAGGAGTAATGTTCATAAATTAGATTTCAAATATCACGATGCTAAATAACTACTACTCAGATAACAGTTGTGGTGTCTATGGAAGTTTTATGTTCAACTAAGCAAATCTCCCAACCACTTTCGTGACTTCTAAGAACAATGTTCTTGAGTGTGCTTCGACTTACAATTACGACTATGTCTATTGGAATAGCTACCTATCGAATGTAGCAGAATTCAAAGTTGCTATATTTACCTAGTTTACTAATTCTTACTACAGCAGAAATAACACTTACAGATACTGCAATCATGGTGGAGTTTGGCTCTCTGTAGATTTGAACATAGATGAGTATGATTCCTCTTACTATAGTAAAATTTCTTGTTTAAAATGTTAATCTCGTTCATAGATAATAGCGCTCTGATAGCAGCAGTAAGCTTGCATCTCAAAAGCAACATTACATATAACAATAACAAGTTCTACAACAACTTTCGATTATATATTCTTCTAATTTCTTTGCTCAAGAGGCAGGGTGTTTTGAAGCTGACTTAGAAACCTTTTTCGCTCTAAAAAGTTCGCACGTTTATGATAACTTTGCAAAGAAGACTTCTGTCCTGAATGTTATAACAAAGTCTTACATATATATCTATGATACTATTATCCGTTCAATACCTATTTTTCACTACTGGGTTGAAAGCCAGCTTTTACAGTAAGTAGCCACTGTTTTTAGTCTTTTTACTGAACTTTAGAGAAATATCTTAGAAACCATCTATAATAGGCATGTTGGTAAAGAACGTTCCTTCTAATTGTTTGATTTAATAAAATCAGTAAAATTACCTTTTTTAGAAATTATTCTAGCAATACTCGGCTGACAAGGATCACTTACAGAACCAAGTTTTAACACAGATGACAAGAGCTTCGTCCTCATTCGTCCAGGCTTTACAGAAGCAAACTGAAAAGTTTTCGAAAAATAGGGGCTGAACGTATAATATCTTTGAAAATAATATAGCATACGATCAAATCTCTTCAATAAGTTTGTTTGGAACATCACTTGTAAAATTTCTAATGCTCTAAATTTATTTAGGACTATCCCTAGAAAATTATAGACAGTTAGTTCTTAAATAACTAAGCTTAGTAAACTACTTTGCTAATTATGTACGCTCTTGATGTCACAATTTCTGGTTGCTATTTCTCCGACAACATTAATTATATCAATTTAGTCTCATTATATTTCTATTGGAAATTTATATTGTGTCATCAGGAACTAGAGGCATTTTCCTTGGATTCTCAGATGTTGCTTTAATTGATACGAGATTTGAAGATTCTAAAGTGTAATAAGTTTCCTCACCCTGATAGTTTTTAGTCCCAAGACAACATTTCTGGACATAAGCAATAGAAGGAGTCAGTAAGGGTCATATATGTACATCATAGGAGGAGCTGAGATTGTAATATCATCTAGTACCTTTATTAATGGGTATTCTTACTATGGAGGTGCTATTTTCATGAGTGGATGTAAGTTAATTACTATGATTTATTAAACTTTTAGAATCTAATTTGACAATATCTGCGTACAGTATTCTCTTAAAACAGAGCTTATCTTGGAGGAGCAATAATGGCTCAATAGTTTGAGAACCTATTTATTGATAATAAATGTCAGTTTTCATATAATATGGCAAACCTCAGTGGGGACTCAATCTATGCAATCTAATCTATCAACAATGTATAATCCTTCTTCGTTTAAATTATTATAGATCACCATCAAAGATTCAACAATATTAAATAATTAAGCTACAAACGCAATATAGCTCTAGCAAGTCGCATTTTACGCATATAATCTAAAAATTCAACGTAGGAGCATTTAAGTCTTAAATTTATTGTTTAGATGCAGCAAATAAAGTTTAGGATATCACACAAGGAGGAGGAATTTCTTGCACGGACTGCATGTACTTTAGTATTCATTATGATATTAATTTATTTACTTTTACTTTGATCTCAAGAACTCTTAAATTCTGAATACAAATGCTCCATTTGGCGGCGCTATCTTCCTATAAGAAACCGCAAATGAAAAATCATCATCAAATTTCTACTAAGTATATTATTTCCCTCATACTAACTATAGTTTAGATTGTTAATTCTAAAATTTAAAACGCCTAAGCTTACACATCAGATGGAGGAACTCTATATCTCAGCAACATAAACTAAATTAGAATAAATAACACTGAGATTAGTTATTCAACAGCCAAACACTAAGGAGGAGCAATATACTATGAATGTCCTTCACCTTATAAATGCAGACTTGAGTTTGTTGGCAAAAATTACCTCAATCAGAACTAAGCAGGAGTGTCCGGAGGTGCAATATACTGGAAAGATATTGAGCCTATAATTTCTAGTTCATCGATATTTATAACTTTATTTATATCCTACTCTGGAAATACTGCAGGGGTATATGGGCCAAATATAGGATGCTTTTCATAGTAACTTAATCTTATAAGCTAAGATACTTTAATTAAATTAATGTACTTACGATTCCATTTTTAACAAAAGAAGAAACATGCAAGAAAACAACCAAAGATAAATCCTTTCTTCTTAATAGAGTTAAGAAATTTTTAAGATTTGATTTTACTTGCTTGATCAAGAATCGATTGAAACTCAAACAAGCACCCAAGAGAGCGATTTTAGAAGTGGTGCATCAATCCCTAAATTCTATTTGGCTTTAGTTGATAAGTATGGCCAAATAGTTTACACAGATTCTTCTTCGAAAGTTTCTATTTCAGTGAATGAAGTTGGAAGCGCGAGTTCCAAAAATAACGGGGATTACTCTCCTGTGCTCTAGGGAACTACTATTTTCTATTCTAACTTAGGGATATTCACGATTGATGGCATGGTTTTTACAGCTTCTCCTGGATATTAATATGATCTGATATTTTTGACAGATGGAATAGACTCCTCTAAGCCTTCAAATTAAGAATACCTTATTGAGGTGAATTCAAGTAGCTCAGTTTTCAATCTTTCAGTTAGTTTAAGAGAATGTTAGGAAGGAGAGTAATTCACAGAGAGTGGAGCGTAAAAATTATTGTTCCATTAATAACAAATTTAGATGCCAAGAGTTTTAATTATTTGTATTTTAAAAACAGTGCAGCTCAGGAACAGCCTTTTCTTTAGTGAAAATGACAGAGCCTGGCACATGTTAAACTTGTCCAACTTCAGTGGCTATTTGTGAAGGAGGATCTAAAATTGGGCCTCTCCCAGGCTATTGGAGAGAAACAAACACTTCTTCCAATTTTATCGAATGCTTCTATTCTCCAGCTTGCCTGTAAGTATAATTTTATGTGAATCTTTCAGAGGTATGGTAGCTCCTGATTATGATGAAAAGGGTACTTGCTTGACAGGCTATAAGGGAATTTTGTGCACAACTTGCGACATTGAGTATTCAAGAACAGGAAACTACAAATTCATTCTCTTTATTTTAATGTTAGAGATGCCCGGATCCTACATAAAATATCGCAGGATTGTTCTAATTGGGATGGTAGCTATTGTTATAGTAGTGATTCTTGTTCGTTCAACTCTGAATGGTGCCTTGGTCAAAAGGAATGTGACTTCGACCTATCAGAAAATTCTAATGAATCATATATAGCTAATCCTGCTCACAAATAGCTTCAATTTCAATTGGCCAGAGCAAGTTCAAAACTTCTTCATATCATCGAAGCCTGTTGCAGATTCCTCCTCGTAAATTATCTCAATTGACTGCTTCATGAATACAAATGTGTATGGAAATAAGCAAGACCCTTCAAATATTCTCTACACCAAATTAGTCGCTTATGCACTAATGCCAATCGTCCTCTTCATGATTTGCTTTGCTGTTTGGTTCCTGATCTAAAAAATTACAAATTAGAAGGGAGTGCTCAGTAGTAAGGCTATCTCAACTTTGGTCATCCTTTTATTCTTGGTGCATCCAAACTTGACGTCATTCTATCTTAAAATATTCAAGTAAGATTTTCGATTTCTTAAATATATAAACCTATAGTTGCGTTGATGTAAATGGGACAAGCAGGAATAAAGAAGATATGGATATAGATTGCTATTCAAAGTCTCACAAGATATGGGAAGAACTAGTGACTCTTCCAGCTATTATCATTTGGGGTTTGGGAATTCCATTTTTTGCCTTATTGCTTTTGATGCGCAGAAGCAAGCAGCTAGACTAAGTTAAAACTAGATCAATGTTTGGGTTTTTATTTAAAGGATATAAATTGCAGTACTATAAGTAGAATTTAATTAAACAGTTTAATTTATAAAATACAAATTTCTCATCGACTCAAGGTTCAAATGTTTTTTAAACCTACTTTAATTTAATTTGTAGCTAGAAAAATAAATACGATTTTTTAAGGACAGATTAATCAAAAAATTAAAAAGATTAAATTAATTCTTCACATTAAACATACCTTGCAAATTTAATGTATTTTGTAAGATTCTTTGTACTTGATATTAATAAGCCTATTATAATTCTTTATTAAAAATATCATTATATTTGAATTTTATATCTATTAAAAATTTATGTGTCTACAGTTTTTGAAAAGAATTATTTAATCCTAACTATACTATTGGGAAATCATCATAATGTACAGAAAGCTAATCTATATTTTTGTGGCTGCCTTTCTAGCTTCAAATGGGACGATAGTCCAAGCTCTTATAATCTTCATTATAATCCTAGGCTTCTTAGTCTTAACTTTAAAAACTCGGCCCTTTTCGAATAACGCTCTTAATAATCTAGAAACTTCCTCCCTCATCACTCAAGGCATCATAAATTTAATTTTTTAATCAAAATAAATCACCATATTTTGTGGAATATTCTATATCCTAAAGTAAATCAAACCGATGTGTCTTCGACCTCAGGAGAAATCACAGATTCATCCTAGAAAAATACAGTGATTCTCTCTCAGCAAGTGCAAATGTTTTTCTTTGTCATCATAGTCATCTCAAATAAATTTTAAATGAAATTTCTTTCTATCTCAAACACTTTCTTTCTGGCATATTGGCTTTTTGAATTTTTCTTTGAGATGAGATCTAAGATGACTTAAAAACTTGCAAAATTTAGCTTATCTTATGTAATCAGGAAAAGTTCAAATTTCCAATTTTATAACTTTTGAGAAGTTTAGAGAATTAAAGGAAAAAATGAAGATGCAGGAAACAGGTTTGACAAGAGATTTAATGAGAACCATAGGAAATAAGAATGAAGCTATGGCAGAAATACTTCTTAATCAAAACTAAAGTTCACAGTAATGCGCAGCAAATCTTGACAGGCCAAAAGGAAATAAGAAAAAGAACTAAAGTTATTCATACTCTTCATTTTGTAGCTTTTGAAGATCAACTCAAAAGATACTGCTATAAAATTACCAAACTTGGGCATGGAAAAGAATCTGAGAAAGGAGGAACTAAAGCTTCATTTATCTTAGAAGGAAATAAGTATTTCATTAGGTCAAAAGAGCTCGTCTGTCAGAGTCACCAAAAATTGGTCAAAGCTGGAAGTAGGATCTCAAAGCTTTAAAGACAATCTTAGGAAGGTGATTCAAAGTGCACTCATGTTTTTTATAAGTCAAAATACAGGAGTGCCTCTCCAATCACCGGGATTGAGATATTCTAGCATTCACTATAACAAGAGCACTATTCCCTCTGACAGAGAAGACCGAGACAAGAAGCGAGTATCCCAAAATATTGAGAGCTATAATTTTATTCTTTGAGCCATGAATCATAATCAGACGAAAATATTTCAGATTTTAACAGCCCGAGATTGCTTCTCAAAACTTTACAAAATAAATTAATTTAAACCTCTGAGTTAAAGCTGAATTTTGAAAAAGTTTCTCCCTCAAAAGATATGGACAATAGTTTCTTCAACTCGGAAGATGTAAAAAGAAGGTAAAGACTGATATTAAAACAGAAGGAAAAGTTAAAGAGTTCATATAATGCATTAATAATGTAATTAACCTTATTTTAAAGAGATAAGAGGAGGCTAAGAGAATAGCAGATCAAATTGAGACTCTCAAATAGCAGCAGGATGAAACTGTGTAAATGATGTAGCATTCCATTCAATTTATCATATTTTCTTGAATGAATTCAGTTTTACTTTTAATTTGTAAAGAAGCAAAGACCCAACCCTAAAGCTAAAACTACCTTAAAACAGAAAATAAAAAAGATGATGAAGTAGAGAATCATTGAACAACTCAAGGAACAGCAATTGGTTAATCAACAACTTCAAGGCAATAAGAAAGGCTCTAAAATATAGAGTAATCAATAATCTAACTAATAGAGTGAACATTTTAATTTAAAGTCAAAGAGTTTCAAATTCCCAGAAGATGCAGATACAAGAAGGAAATTATTTTTAATTTAATTCATTCATATTAAGGATTGATTTAGCCAAATAAAACTTTCAAAGAAAAGAAGCCTAAGTTGTCCCAAAATTCTGGAATGAATTCGATGAGAGAGGACAACGATTTTGAGCATACCTTCAATCTCCAAGGCTAAAAAACGAATGAGGTTTCAAAGAAGTCATCAATAATTGAACCTAAAGAAGAAGCCCCAACTAATTCCATGAATCCATAGGAAATTTAGCCAAAAGAAACTTTTAATCACCTTCGGAATGATAGCTTCTAATATAAAAGTTATTTTAATCGACTCTATATGGCACGATATCTCATACTTAATCTCAAATTTAGGTTCCTTAATCTGCAAATTATATATTTGTTATTGCATTAGTCAAAACAGCGTTCTAGAGTTTTAAGCTTCCCTCCTCTAAAATGCATTCTTCGGACAATATTGCAAAAGCATCGAATCCTTATGCAAGCGCCGAGGTATACGATTATCAAGAATCAGATACTCTCAATAATGCCTCTAATCCTGCTCAATACAGAAAGGAAAGTAATTATTGTGTGATAAGTTTTAATTTTTAATTTTAAAGTAACGTTAGCGGAATGAATTAGGTTGAAAAAACTTACTATGATCAAATGACTTCGGCATTTAATTCGGAGCCTACCTCCTCCTAAAAGAGAACAAGCAGTTTGAAATATCCTAATCCTAATCAAGTCAACAGCAATCAAATAGAATAGTTATATGGCTTGAAATAATTATAACATTTATAAATGTTCTATTTTATAGTTGAAAAGAGCACTTCCAAATTAAGATGAAAGAGTTGAGTAGATTATATTTTTAGCTTTTGGAATCCATGCCGACATATAACGGAATAGTCATGCAGCCGCAGAAGAGAAATTTTAAGAAAGTAAACTTCACAGGTATATCAGATCAGAGTTAGAATAAAATTAAAGAGCAGGAAGTGTCAATCAAATCAGATACCGAAGCCTTGAAGAATAAAGTACCTGATTCTATATTATCTGTAATTATTTTTCGGGTGGAGTCTCTCTCGAATTAAGTAAGAGTGGATATGCATCTTAAGAGAGAAGAAAAGAATCCTTGATTGAAAGTTTCGACGATGGAGAGAGGTAAGAAGTGAATCCTATCGACTAGGAAACACCAAATAGGTCTGAGGAGCATGTTGCTTTTATAAGAGAAATAGATGAATTCGTTTAAATTGAGAACAACTTATAGTCAGACAAAAGATAATCAAACGCAAATCAGGCTCCCTATGACGATTTCTTTGAAGACTTATCCAGCAATTATAATGCTACAGAATAATCACACTCAGACTACCCATAATTATTATGTTTCCCATAGTAAACAATTGGAGAAAATGTTGATGCTCTCATTCAGGAAGAACTAAATACACCTTTTTAAATTTATAACCTATGGAAGTTAATTAACGTCTAAGCAGGCAACTAAACCTTTCATCATAAATTAATTATTGATCACATCAAATCTTATATAAAAAGAAAAGAGCTTTAGAAGTTTTAATTATCATTTAAAATTTTAATTTTGCCTTTGAAATATTTCTTTCTTATGCTCTGGATTTTGGTTGAACTAAGAATACTTACGCTAGCACTTTTTGAAGTTAGAATATGCAGAGGAGGAGTCATATGCGTTGACCCATCCTTAATTTGATGCTGATTCGGCGTCACATATCTCGCATCCGTACTTTAAATTTCGTAATAGCAATATTAAGAATAGATTTGATTAGATTGAAGATAATTTAATTTTACTGATTATTGCAGGATCTGCAATGTTTTCCGCAGCTCTTGCAAGTTCCGGAGAGGGGATCAGTGACGTAAGCGTAGTGGGAGAGTTTGCAATCAGGCGTGCAAAAGCTGAAGCTGTCCGGGTACAGATAAATATTAGATATACTTATGTGTTTAGATCGGTATTTGCAGTTTCATTGGTGAGCAGGTATAGGCCAGAGTAGCACTGAGTGCATTGAAGAAAAGAGTTGGAGTTTCCAGAGGAAAAGGCGAAGGAACATTTCTTGCACCCATAAATACTTTCACTGCAATCTAATTTAAACCAGATTAGCTAAGCTTTAATATAAGGGTCCAGATTTTGGAAGGAATCACCGGTTTAACGCAA
Source organism: Tetmemena sp. SeJ-2015 (assembly GCA_027382625.1). Lineage (NCBI taxonomy): Eukaryota > Ciliophora > Spirotrichea > Sporadotrichida > Oxytrichidae > Tetmemena > Tetmemena sp. SeJ-2015. The sequence goes on from JAJKFJ010022473.1 coordinate 85,828, forward strand.
ATTCCAAAAAATTGATTAAGCAGAGAAGCGGATTTATAGCAATTATAAAAATGGTGTATTCCAGGAAAAGAGAGCTTTAGAACTCGTAAATCTTACAAATGCAACTTTATTTATAGGCATCGTAATATTACAATCTTATTAAATATCAAAAAGTCCAAATTAAATCGAGAATCTATAAAATATTTTAAATGCACACCTCTTATATCTTAAAAGATATAATATAAAAATATAGCATTCCTTTTGTTTTGCTTTTAAATGATTGATACTGATCTCCCTAACCTATAAAAACGTTTTAAACCAAGAATTCTTACAACTAGTAATAAAAATTGTTGCTTTGTTATTTAGTAGATAGTACTTCAGAGATCAGGAAACTATATTTTTAATTTTGAAAGTTAAAAGATAGAGAAAGGAGAAAATTATGAGATACGACTAATTGCTCCTTCTGTTTTGTTGTGGACTGACCGATAGTTTATTGTTATAAATATTAGGATATCTTAAGCGAAGCAGCTCTGAAGACTGCTTAGAATTATCTCGCATCCTTTTATTAATTTATAATCTTCAAACAGTAAATTAAACTAATTTGAAAAAATTTGCAATGTTTTTAAATAATTATAAGTTTATAATCTAGAGATATAAGGAAATTGATAGTTATGATTAGGATTAAGTAATCGTAATTAATATAGCTCGCAAGCTAATCTATTATAAAATTAAATTAACTAAAATAATTTAACGGACAAATTAGAGGAAGCTAAAATACTTCTAATATTGATTTGCACAATTCTAAAGAATAGAAATATCAAGAGACATAAGTTCTTGCATCATTTTAGCGTTCTAGCTTTACTCAGAGTTATAGGCTGTGTTCTTATCTAGAAAAAATAGAATGCCATGATCAAGATAAGCACTTTAAATTTTACTCAAGAGTAGTGCTATAAATAAATTAAAATAGAATTCATCTTAATTTATTATTTGTTATAGAATAAGCTGATTCTTAAATTTATTGTGCGATTTAAATTACCTAAAAAATGCTACTTTCTGTTTATTTTTTTACCAAATTATCATTTTAAGTTAAATACTAAACATTATTAAATCCTGTGACGAGATAATTAATCACGATTAATCTCCTCCTGACTCCTTCTCACTAAAACATGGAGAGATTAAAAAGACAAAAGTTAATCCTTATTCATAATCATTCTTATTAGATTATCTCTTCAATAATTATAAAATCTTTCTCACCTTCTAACTCTCGTTTAATATGATGTTGAAATTTGATATTAGTTACTCTCTTTCATATTTATTTTGTATAATAATTTAATAGTCCTAAAAGTGTAATTGTTTGGTGTAGAAAATAAAAGATTAAAATCATGGAGACTAAATAATTGCAAGGTATTAAAGTTTCGTCCAAACAGATTATACTTTCGCCTGCAAAATAATTGCCTTCTAATTCAGCCACAAAGAATTAACCCATTTAAGAGTTTAATCCCATAGTATTAATTTGTTTTGTTACAGAAATTTGTTTATTGACCATAGATGACTATTTACAAGGGAGTGTTTATGTAGCTCAATCTGAGATAAAACAAGGAAAGAATGTGTACAAAAAGAGCTCCAAAATATTATAATCTAATTTTTTATTATAATGAAATGTTGGACAGAGGATTGTTGTCAACTGCTGCAGCTGCTTTGACATAAGCTTAGACGCCTTTGGGATCTCATTCACTAGCGAACAGTGTAATTTTAGGATCTAGTTTGCAGCCAATCAAGAAAACATCAAACCTAAACTAAGATCTTGTGAGTGCTATTACTCCTAATCAGTCCCCATCCAAATTTGACGATATATCTTTCCTTTCCATTATTTCTCTTCTTTTAGATAAAACAGAATCGAGTTTATACAACGAGAAGCAGAAGACAGTTAAGTTTAAGGAATCTGTAACTAACACTAACAAATTATCAGTTGCTCCTCTCAATTAACTTAGAACTTTTTTAAACTGAGTCTTAATTTTTAAGAACAAATGAAGCAGCGAAGAAATTCAGAAATAATACTCAAGTTAGGAAAGATCATTCCTCTATCATGGACTAAGATTTGAGAAAGATTCTATAACTCAATAATTCGAGAATAATTTTTATAATAGGGTCTTAATTTTTATGAGAATAGGGAATAATGGCAACATCCTAGAGAGTGAACTAACTTTTTCAAACAACAAAATTAATAATTAAGGCTTATCTCAACTTCTTCAAAGAGTGAATCTGAACGAAAAGAGAAAGATTGGACCTCTTAAAGTTATGAGTGGCAATACTACATCAGATAATATCGCTTAGGAAGCTGCTACTGAGGGAAGAGAAATTATTAGTGCTAGGTTTATTTATTTGAAACTATTTTGATATCATCGTATTCTAATGCTTCCCCGAGTAATTTAAGAAGGAGAGAACCTTACATAGATAGTCAAGAGGTTTAGATCAGAAGTTTTCGATGCAAAAGTCAATGAGATCTATGAAAAATACGAAGAAATGCTAACATATTATTATAATTAAGAGTAACTGAGAGAGCAGAAGGAGGAAGTGAGATAAAAATATATTTCACTACAGAACTCATAGTATAACACTGATGATGAAGATGACCCTCACAACTTGCTTACTAAGTTTGGAAGTGGCAAATCTAGAAAAGTAAAGACTCGAGGAGTAACTCAAAGGGGTAAGCGATAAATTGGGGAGGTTTAGTAGGATAGACATCAATCCAGTTCGAACATCTTTGAGTAAAAGAACCAGCTAATGGAAACACTCAAAGTTAACTCAAACCAAGTTGATTACTTCAAAAAAGGAGGAGTTCAGCTTCTCAAAAATCAATTATCTCATCTTTATTCTTTGTTAAATGTAGCTTCCAGAGATAGTGCAGACGACTCAATTAAAAAAGAAGCTTGAATTAGACGATCCATAACGCTAGTTTGAAGAGAGGACAAAAAATATGAGTTACTAGGAGAAAAGGCTCAGCATGGCACAGGAAATATTCGCTCCTCGCAAAAATTCAAGCGATTCTTCTTAAACTTCTGATAGAGGCTAGAACAGATAGCAGCAAATGAGAGGGAGGAAAATGACTAGAGAAGATATGGAGAAGCAGGAAGAGAAGTTTTTCAACTAAAATAGCAGAGTAGATAAGGAATAAGTCTTTAAGGAACTGCAACTTTTTGAAAGACAAAACGAAGAGTCTCTGAAATAGCCAAATGCAGTAGACTTCAACGACGATGAGTTCTTTGAAATGGGCTATAAACTTGACTTAAATGCCCAACTTCTTGATAGAAAGCCGGGAGAGTTGGTGATTAGAGCAAACCTAGGACTTGAGAAGAACTAAGATACTGAAAGGAAAGAAGATGCGGAGCAAGAAGATAGTCCTAATAGAAGGAACGAAAGTGGAATTGATTATGACACTATGGAAAATATAGAAGATCTTATAGGTAGTTCTCCTGAGGAAAATTAAAAGCAAAACGCTTGGAAACTATCTGATAATGTTAGCTATGATTAATTTTATGCTCAAATATAAAATTGATGCAGTGCTTAAGAAGTAAGCTAAAAAAGGTGAAGCTCGAGATGGATTCGCATAAAGAGAACAGAAAAAGCTTAAGGAAAAATTAGAGTACTATACTTAAAATATAGAAGAGGAGGGAGAAAACTTAAAGACTGCTCAAGAAAAGATAAACTTTCTAAAGAATATAGGAAGAACCCCGCTTCAAAGGTAAATATGTTATTGCTTATTCTAAGAAACAATAACCATATTTAGGTTTACTTTAATGAGCTTAAAGATAAGAAGTATTTGCTGACTAAAGACATTCTCGAGTATGATAAAAGGTTTTTCCAAAACCAGATAGATAAGGTTTCAAAAGCTTACCAAGTGGAGATTAGAAATTAGCAAATTCTTGCTAGAGAGAAAGCGATAGAATATGTAGAGCTTAATATGTCTAGAGCTAAAAAATAGCTTGAGGCAGAAATGATGTCTATGATAAAATAAGTTGAATACTTTGCTTACGAAAACGAGAAAATGCTTTCTCTGATTGATAAACTCAACAAGAAAATTGAGCATTAGGAATCTCAAATTGCGGGATTAAGGGCTTATGCAAAAGCAGAAGAGGAAGAATATGAGTGAGATCATACGGAAATCTTAGAGACTGACAGGATACTGCAGCAAATATTGTAAGAAGCGATGCACAATAAGATGATGGGCATAAATGTAGACTTTGCTGCAGATGTAAAGAAAGATAAGTTACTTAACTAGGTGTTTAACTTATACGGTTTCCAAGTCAAACTCAGCCTTGAAGAAAAGCTTAATCTTATAGAGAGGGAAATGATTAAGGTGTACAAGCAAAAGTACCAGCTGATGAAAGAGCGAATAGTCTTTCATGAGCATGAAGTAGAGACTGCGAGAGATTATATCCAAATAATGAAAGAAAGAGAAAAAGCGCTAGAGGAAACCATCAAGGAGCAGAAATAAACTATTCTGTCATTAGAGTTATCTCTATACGCAGAAATATAGCAAGGCAAGTTTAGAGTGCAAGAAATCTTAGACAAACAATAAGAGGAAAAAGAATACGTGCAGAAAGATCACTAAGCGCACAGCAATATGATGATTCTAGAGATAAGAGTACTGCAAAGCACAAGTGAAAAACTCAAAGAGGAAAATTAAAAACTCCAAGAGATAAATAAGGATCTTCTAACGAGGCTGAAGATACCAAGGCTTCATTACAAATACCTCGAGGAAAATGGTGCGTTGGAGGAATTTATCACAGCTAAAATTTAAGGCAGAGATACAAAAGAGATCTTAGAGAAAACAAAGGATAACTTTAGGATGAAGAATCTTCAAAAAGGAGATGCGTTCATTGAATAAAATGGATTCAAAATAGATAAAAATAGCCAAGCTTTTAATAGGAAAATTAAATTATAAATTTTGAATTTGATAAAATGGGAGTGGCTTCTTCTATGAGAACTTCACCAATAAGTACTAGAGATAATACTTCTCTTATTCTAAACAGCACTATAACTTAGGGCTTTTAGTTGAATAAGATTCAAACCTCTGGCTTAAATAAGATTGCTGGAGTAAAGAATGGAGCAAGCTTGACTTAGACAGATGGATTCTAGTCAGATTAAGATCTGAGTAGAAGATTTACTGAAACGGAGATGTTTAGACGGAAAGTAAATTAGCTAAATAAGACAAGTCATAATTTCTATTCCAAGCAGTCAAGTCCTTTAAGTAAAGATTTGATAAAAGAACCATTCAGACCTTTGGAAAAAAGCATTATGAATATGCTAGAATTGGCAAGAAAATCTGTTGAGAAATAGGAGTTATGATTGTTGTGATTAGTTTAATTTAATCTTAATTTTTTAACCAGAGGATAACTCCTTCATTAAGGTTGGCTCAATCTAACTATAATTTGCCTCTCTCCTGGACATTCTCTTTTCACGAGATATGTAATTGTGAAAAATTTGGCGAGCCACTTGATCACATTCATATTTTCCTCAATAAGTAGCAAGTAAAATGCACCATTTGAAGAGAGAAGCTAAAACTTAATACAAAAATCAATGCTTCTTTGCTTGTGGAATAAATTTCATTAGAATCTCGATACCCTCAACTCCTCCTGCCCAAGAAGCTTCTATGCCTTTCTTTTCCTGTGCATCTGCCAATTCTTCTCTAGGTGTGACCACATATGGAGGATTGAAAATTATTAGATCCACCTTCCCCTCAAGTCTTTATTATATACTAGAGGCTAGCGTTGTCTAAATCATTTCTATTTCTCCTTTATTATGTATTGCCGTTCTATTGGTTGCCTCTAGTGCCTTGATGTTTATATCAATTCCAAAGTAAACTGTTTGATTGAAGCCTTTTTCATTTAGCAAGCATTGCAAGCTATTGATGACTACTCCACTCCCTACACTAAGTTATGTAATGAATTTGCTTATGAGATAAAGACTTACCCTATTTCTAGCAAGAATAAAGGCTATATTTAGTTCACTATGTACTCTAAGTCTAGCTGTAGAGCATCTATTAACAAGAAACTATCTTCACTTGGCTCGTAAACATCTCTGAAATCTGCAATCTTCAAATGAGAAAAATCACAGCAAAAGCCATTTGCACTTTTTTCGTCATAGAGTGGCTCAACTTTAAATAAGAAATAAATTATCTTCGTGATAGAATTAGGGGATTCGTGCTTGCTTCTTTTTCTTTTTATTAATTTTTTATTGACATATTTGCTATTCATCAATGACAGCTGGCTTTTATTTCTCTTCTTCTTCTGTGGTTTATTGAGATTAGAAGTTTTCCATGTCTTAAAATTGATTATATGATATAATTGCTAGTTAATTTAATAAATAATTATTGAAATAAGCACAATGGAATCAACAGAGTAAGTCTCAGCTTGGTTCAAAGCATTTTACGATAGCATACTAAAATAAAGATTCTAATTTTATATGTAGACAAGTGGATACAAAGACAGCTGAAAATGAGAACGCTCCTCAAGAAGATGAAGCCACTCAAAGCAAAAAGACCCTCCAGCAAAAGATCACCTTTAAGATCACCAATTCTGCAGATCCAAGACTTCCCTACAGGACGTAAGTAATCATAAAAAACTCACTCAGCATACTCAAATTATTGTGTAGAATTTCCGTTCCTGAGAGTGCTCCATTCAGTGCTTGCGTTAAATTTGTTGCTGAACAGTTCAAGGTTAACCCATAAACAGCCGCCATCATCACTAATACAGGTGTGGGAATCAATCCTCTCTAGACTGCAGGAAAAATATCTCAAAATATTTTTATTAATTCAAGGAACTATATTCTTGAAGCATGGATCAGAGCTAAAAATGATTCCTAGAGATAGAGTGGGTAGCAATTGATTCAGAAATGCAAAACCAGAAGGAAATTAGGAAGTATAAATAATTATGTAATGCTTCTTTCTATAATGCAAATTAGGTTTTGATTATTCCCATTGTGCTATTTTAACATCAAGAAAAAATAATTGTCAAGTCAATGAACTGAGAGATAAATTTGCATTATCATTTGATCAAAAGCCTTTTCTCAATCTCTTGTACAATATGATCAGCAACGGGCATAGCACAAGTCCACCCTGGAGATACGACATTAAGTATGTGCAGCATATCATCACCGAACTCTAGTATGAAGTCATTATGCATCTTCATGCTCTTCTTGTTAATGAGTTGAGCTCTAATACCTGGTCGGTAAAATTATTTGAAGGCCTTCGCTTCCTCTGGGCCAATATGATGAATTTTAGAAACATCACTCACAAGTCGCTTGATAGAGTGCTTCGGCATTTCCTCAGTAATAAATGTCCATATCAACTTTCTTTGATCAGAAGCAAGTAGATACAAGTAGTTCTTAATTATTCTGCTAAACTGATTGAAATTCAGATTCTACAGTCCGTGATAATTCTCAAGAGATAAAGCTGGTGAAACTGTAGGTCCCACCTTCAAATAGCCATCTACTGTAAGAGTAGAGTGAACTCCAAGAAAATATGCACCTTTCAACGGAACTGGATACACAAGAGTCTTATAGAGATGGTCAAGCGGCCTGTCTGATATAGAGTAGATGCCTTTTATGGGAAAGTAATCGAAGTCTTTCCCAAAGCCATATGATTAAGCTATTCCAAGCGATTGCTGGCCAGCTGCATTTATCAGATATTTGTAATGAATTTCATCATAACGATTGGTTTTCACTATTCCCTTCTTGTTAATCTACTATTCAATTAGCTGTGTCTCTTTCAAGATTTCAAAATTTTGATTCAACTATTGGATCTCTTTTCTGAAATTAATGAGTTATTTAAAATTGGTTTGAATTTACACCATATACTTGAGAATAGCCTTAGTGTCTACAGTGCTAGTAATAGGCGACCATATGAATTCTTTTCCGTATCCTCTTACTAGTGGATCTATCTTCTTCGCCTCCTCTGCAGTAATCATATGAATGGGCACTTTGTTTTTAAGTCCCTAGTCGTATAAATCTTTTAAGTACTCAACTTCTTTTTCGTTCTACAGCAGCAATAGATATTGATAAGGAGGGAGAGAAAAGTTTCTCTTACTTTAGGAACTACAAGTTTTCCACATTTCCTGATAGGTAACTTGTGATCATCGCAATACTATGTCCACATTTCGTTTCCTTTTCTGCAAAACTAAGCCTTGAGAGAATCAGTTGCATAGTAGAAGCCAGCATGGTTAACCCCTGAATTCCTGCCTGATGTGTGCATTGATACTTCATTTTCTTTCTCCAATAGCTTAATACTGCTATTTGGGTGTCTGAAAAAAAGTTACATATATGAGCCGTCCATCATTTTTAAATAAAAAAAAACCAATTTACCTTAATGATAAAGCTCTAGCAATATTCAATCCGATAACCCCTCCTCCTACTATCACAAAATCCGCAACTTGTTTCTTCAAAATCTAAGCCATTTTCTAAAGATATATATCTAATCTAAATAAAACTCATATCCATCTCAATAATTATGAGTGATTAAAAATGAGTTTAAATAAATGCAGAGTCAGCATCCAAGCAGAGGAAGTAAAGAAAGAGTTAATCTTCGCATCTTTTCTTTCTCCGAATTCCTTGCTATCAGATTTCTCAAGCTCTCCTACAGAATAGATATCTGTGAGACTATAGTTCTCAGATGTACTTAGGGTAGTCAATTTTGAACTGAGCAAGAATCTTAGCATTGTCATTCTTGATGTTCTCATCGTATTTCCTGAGGCATTCTTGAGATTTTTCAAGGCTGTTGCCAGTGTTAGTCAAGCAATCTTCTAGTAAGAATCTGGAAGAGTCTCTTACTCTGTGAAGGTAGCTTTCAAACTTGCCGAAAAGCTTTTGTCTCTCGAGTGATCTGCACTCTCTGATCTTAGCCTCGTTTGTGAAAGAGTCGTCGATGTGCTTTTCAGGGTAGCAGTTCTTATCAGCGTTGGCCAAATACTAGCTCTCAAGTTTATTCACAAAAATGTGCTTAATTATTGAGTGAGTTTCTTGAGTCCGCTGCTCAGAGGGCCGTCAACGAAGATTTCATTGAGAAGACGAGCATTCTTCTCACCTGGAGATTGACCAAGCACCTCAGTGTTATGGATGGTGTTGATACGGTTGAAAATCTAGTTGTATTTATCTTGGAGCATATCATCCAAAACCTCACGAGAGAGTCTGTACTGAGAGGGATTCATTTCTTCCTTAAACTATTTATTATAATTATATCTCTCTAATTAATTTTACAGTAGACATCTGTGAAATACAACTGCTCTAATATATAAGCATATAATTTAGAGATGTTCTCCATATTAACTTCTAAGAACTTATTCTGAAGAATCAGATAATATTATGATGGTCCTCATCTCTTTCAAAGTCAGGATCTTCCTCTCCATCTTCTTCTCCATATCCTTCTTCGCCACCTTCGTCCTCTTCGTCATAATAGGACTCTTCCGCTCCTACAGCAGCAGGCTCTTACTCCTTCTACTTCTGAGGGAAGGGATTGAAGGGGTCTAGTGACTCAGGCTTTGGCTAATTCTAGTTAAACTGACTCTCTAATTTAAGTATTTCATCTGTTTCCACTCTAACGGGGCGCATCTATGGCTTTGCCTGACTCTCTTACTGCTAGCTTGGGGGTTGAGCTTGTTTTTATGAGCTTTTTTGGTTTGACTGTTTGTCTTTGGAAAGTCTTTGTTAAGATTTTCTATTTGTAGTTGAGTGCCTTTCTTCAGTTCCTTCTTACTCAGATTCTGAATAGTACTCACTAACTTCCTCTGTCTTATAAGTGTACTGCAAATTGCCTTCCGCATCATATGCATACTACTGAGCATCCTCAGTTTAATTCCTGTCGGCTGCTTTTTCTTCTTCGTTGACCTAACGAGGGCCTGACACTGAAGATGCTTAAGGAGGAAGGATGGTCCCCAGACTTGGATGATCTATCATGCTCTCAGTTACTCTCTAATTAAGGTCATCATCACTACCGGATGCAAGGGACTTGAATTTCTTAGGATTATTGGAAGATTGTACAGAGAGCAGCTGTTTTGTGCCCAGAGAATTCGTTTATTAGCCAATTCCAGTCATGTTGTTCATAGCATTAGTGTTAATCAACTCATAGCCTACTAATGTCTGAGTATTATCTGGTTCGTAGACATTTAAATATGAAGATATAAATGCATCAACATAGGAAGGCTGTCTTTCTTGAGCAAGTATCTAATTATTATTGGACACCTTTTATGAAGGAGGCTTATTTTAATTGCTTCGCTCTGATGATCTTCTTGAATTCTTTTATTAAGCTTCATTTCTCCTCGCTATATTTTGAATACCCTCTTCTACCTTGCCAATAGTTTCTTGCTTGATATAATCAGAAGCCTAAATGACATTTGGTTCATAGGCAAATGGGGTGGAAGAGCTTGAAACCTGTTGAGAATTTATCCTGCTTTGATCTGATAGAATGGGTGGTACGTTTATTTATTGACTAGACTTAGTTTACTCAGCTTTGAAGCTTTTCCCCCCTTTATGTGTTGTCAAGTGCCGACTAAAAAGTCAGCTTCTTGAAGCTTACGCTTTTAAACACCTACTGCTCTCAGGCCTTCAGAAACTTTAAAATCTGCGATGGCCCTTTTAATCTTCTTGTACATGAGTGAGTTCAAATAAGTTTCATCTATGCACAGGAAACGAGCCTAAGTTTTCTTTTACCTCTTCTTTTAAAGTAAGAAGAATTTATTTATTATGCTGTTTTATCTTTGATGATGATTTCAAGCTCATAAAGCTTGGCAAAGAAGTCTTAGGCCCTTAAAATTTCTACCTTCTCGGTTTTGCTTTTGGTCTTGACAGTGGAGTGTAGAATTATAGAGCCAAATACATCTGCCTCACTCATTCCATTATCCTCCATGTAAGCTATCAGCCTGTTTAGGATTCTCTTAGACTGAAGATTAAGCGATTCGTAGTCTAAGTGCTTTTTAGACTTAGGTAAGTTCTCCTTCACTCCCAAGTTTCTAAATATTCTTTGCAGCTAGTTCAGCTGAAAGAAATAAAAATTTGGAACTAATAAAGCTGAATGAGATTGTCATGATCCCTCACTGAGAATATCCTTGTGAGGAACTCTTTTTCAGTTGGTTAAAGTCGCATACTACTTAACTTGCCGATAGCGTGCAGGAAATTTCGAATGGGGATAACCTCCATCTCAATTGCCTCTCCTCCCTCCTCTTAAGTAGGAATCTTCAAAGTGTACTATAAGAATAACTAGCAAAAAGAGTAGTGTAAATATTCTCAGTTCCAACTATCTGTCTAAAGTTTTTGCCTTTGCTGAGCATGGATTCTGCCACCCCCTTTTAAAATATTCTCTGTTTGCTCAATAATCATATCGAACTCTTCCTAGTCTCTTTTAGTCCCTCCTGCACTAGACTGCTCTTTCTCAATCAAGGATTAGGAAAGAATGGTTTGCAACATAGATTATCATATTATTGCTTGATTGGTTTTGTTTTGATCTGGATGAGTTTCATCTTCAGATTCCTCGTTCATGTTAGCTTACTCAGTAGTCTGCCCTTCTTAGCTAGGCTCTAAGAGAGGAGGAGAGGACTCAAGAGTATTTTTCTTTTGCAAAGGAAGTTCTAATAACTAGTTCTTCAAGTTCCTCACAATAAAAGTTAAACTTACTTATAAATGAGAAGATCTCTATTTCCTTGAGTGAATTTTCAAGCTTTTATTAGAGATCCTGAATTTCTTGAGCCTTTTGAATTTATCTCTTGAATTTGGTTCTTTACCTACTATGCCATCAAGTCAGTTGAGTTCTTGAAATTGCCCATTTCCTGATTCTTTGAGTTCAATTCGTCTTAGCTTTTCTTTAGCTTTGATTTCAATTCTTCAATATCTTTTTCTAACTACTCCTATTCTCATTAAAATTAAGATTGAATGCCACTTATAGTTAATTGTTTTCTCTTCCAAACTAGCTTTTAAGTCTCGCTATCTCTCCATTTGCCTCAGCTAGCTCGTTTTAAAAAGTCCTTTTATCTTTCTCTGCTGCCCTTACTTAGTCCTAAATTTACTACTACTGCGCTTTACTTGCGAGATGGTCTGTCTTCTCTTAGTCTAGTAGCTTCTATATGTTCTTGTGTAGCTACGCCTGCTATGCTATAGTAGTATCTTTGAGAATCAATTCCTCACAAAGCTACTCTATCTTATCGCTCTTTTGCCTTATATCATCTTCTAACTCATTGATTTTGCGGTCTTTCTCTGTAATTACACCCCTCTGCTCTTCAATGTCTTCTCTCCGTTTCTTAATTATCCCCTTAAGCTTTTGAATTTCCTACTCCTTAAGATTAAGAGCTTCGTCTCTTTCAGTCTCTATCTAGCGCTGAGTGCTCTCCAAACGCTCTACTTGTTGCTCGAGGTAAGTCACCTTATCAGCCATATTTTAACTATCTAGCTTAGATTGCTGGAGAGAGTTTTGCAACAGCTGATGCTTGTGCTCCCACTCAGTCAACTAAGAATTAAAAGTCTCCTGCTGATTCTAGAAAGCCTGGGTCTGCTCTAGGTTAAATGAAAAATAGGTTGATTTGGTGCATGCGTTAGAGATCTATTTCCCCACTCATCTTAATTGCATGCTGTGTAACCTATCTTAGTCTCAAGCACTCTTGCATGTAGGTCTTTAACTCAACCTCCAGTTCCTTTATCTTAGTCGACTTGATATCCTTCTTTAAGTCTAGAACTTCATTATCCTTGTTAATAAGCTAGTCTTTGAGGTCTTGCACTTGCTTTTTAAGGTTAATCATGAGCAACACGTCCTTGTTCAGGTTGTTTTTAGCTGCTTGGCCGTTCGCTGTGATGAAGGCTGATTTGTATAGATCATCGAAGAGGCGGTCTCTCCCTTTGAGCTGGGTTATAAGCTGTGCTATTCTAGTTCTTAGCTTGGTGTTGTCCTCTTTATAGTCGTTGAGTTGGAGCTTTAGGAAGATGTTCTAGTCATAGAGATCTTCCTTCTTGTAAATCATGCTTGCGGGCACCATTTTCTTACGGTAGGTTGAGTTCACGAAGTCGTTAGAGGAAAGATTCGAGGTCTTCTTTCCTAGCAAAGGCATGTATGGTTGAAACATCATTTGCAGCTGCTCCTATTAGGCCTCTCCCAAGTGATGACGGAAGCCGTTCGCTGCTGAAATCGGACGCTTGCCCCCACCCGCAGTATTCAGATTCCTCCGCTTTGAACTCTCATCACCTCTTGAAGGTGACTCTTATAAATATAAAATGGATTTAGGAATAAATTTCAAGTCCTATTTTTAAAGTTTAATTGTTGTTAATAAGCCTGCTGCCTGAGAGAAGGCATCTGAGGGAGTAGCGATTATGACGGGTAGCCATTATTACTGCCTGCTAAGTTGTTTTATTAGTAAGCTATTTGCTATTGCTGCTGCCATTTGTAGTTGCATCTGTCCTTGAGGAGTAAACGCGTTGGGGTAAGTTTGCATCATATTAGGTTGCTAATCATAGTAGGTTTGTTGAGAGAATCCTTTGTTCGTATATGGCGAAGTCAAATTATTATTCTGCACTAAAGCCGCTTAAGGCATCAGTGCTGTAGGAGTTTCACCATTCATTGCTAAAATTAAATTAAACTGAATTTATAATTATCGCAAAGAACATCCGAAGTATTTAGTTTCAAAATATTCTTCGTGAATTGGTAGGAATTCATTTATGGATTAGGATTAAGATGCAAATTTCGCCATAGGGATTTGCTGAATAAGCTATATGATAATGAAATATCTTTATTAAATATCGATAGCCTCACGTTACTGCATGATATATAATTATCTGCATTCTCCGCTAACATTTAGTATTTCTGCTTGTTCTACTTGGGTGAGTAAATATAGTATGAGGCTGTTCCTTCGTCATTGTCTTGGATTAGGGAAATCATTCCCATTCGTATCTCATATTCATGCTGAGAAGGTGTTGGCCTCGGGGAAGGTGCATCCGTCTCTCTGGATGACTTGTCCAGATAACCAAATACCTGCCTTGACTGCGGTGTGCAAATCCTTATCCTGAACTATTTGAGACAAGAATCCTCCCACGAATGAGTCTCCAGCTCCGTTGGTGTCGATCACCTTCTCCTTCTCAAGAGGTGTAATGGGAATCTCCTCAACAAGAAGTTCCTCTCCACGCTGGTGAGCGAGAATAATGGGATCTTTGCCTTGGGTGATGCAGACAACTCTGGTTCTGGCCTAGTTAGCCTTGGGCATCTTCTGAATGTGCTGTGCGATGAATTTGAAGTCAGCGCTTTCGAGCTTGTTGGATTGAGCGAACACCTGGGCCTCATCCTCGTTACAGAAGATGTAGTCTGCGTGCTCGATCAGCTTGTTAACTTGCTCAGTGTTGAATTGGATCAAGAAGGTAGCAGCGAGGTTGGCAGCAAGAGGCTTGTTTTGCTCGGTAGCATAGGTTAAATACTTGAGGAGAGCCTCGTAGTTGCAGGTAATGAAGAAGCCGGAGGTGTAGAGGAGCTTTGCTTTCTCGAGTACTGCCATGTTTGAATCAAGATGAGAAGTGGGGTACTTCAGACAGGCTGCAAGATTGGCGCAAAGAGTTCTGTTGTGGTTAGAGACTAGGACTGCGCAGCTTCCAGTGGGAGTATCCTACTCCTTATGGAAATAAGCATGAATGCCATTATCTTCTAACTCCTTCTCGAGAACTTTTCCTATTTCATCCTGACCGATAGAGCCGAAGAAGGCGCACTTGCCGGAGTGTGAGTCCTTAAGCATGAAGTTAGCAGAACGAACGGTGTTGAGAGATGAGCCACCTGGGATCTTCTGCACACCATCCATTGACCAGAGCTCGTCATAAAGAGGTAGATGCTTTTCCTCAGCCAAGCAGGCAAGTCCGTGAGACAGGCCGTACTTGTCAACTAAGTCGTTGTTTGGGAGTTGGATTGAAATATCGAGGAGGGGGTTCTCGATTCCTACAATGAGCAATTCGTGCTGAGCTTGTCCTTCCATTTTCGTGTCTATTGGTGTGTTTATTTAGTGCTTCGATTAGCTAAGATTATTAATAGTAAGATATTAGCATTGAATTTGCAAATTTTTAATAAAATACTTCTCAATAATTAGTAGCATGCTCAATATTCAGATTATTTAACTAGTTGCAAATTTTAATTATCTTACTCTCGTATAAAATTACTCATAAAGTTTAAAGCAATCTAAGAAGCTTCATTTCCAAAAACTACTCAGATTGATATGCCTGAAAATCGAAAACTATATTCAAAAAAGTTGGGCCCTCGAACTTGTGTGGCAGCTTTCTTCAAGGACTCAGAATATTTGCTTGGAAAGAATGACTATCGATAAGCTTCCTCTTAGGATCTATTATGAGGCTCCCTGATTACTATTGTGTATAGTCATTACCAATTCTTGAACGAGATAGAGAAACTGCCTTAGTGCAATACCTATGATGGCTAGGCAGAAAGTCTCAGATAGTCACACTGCTGATGGAGCTTCCACACTCTTCACACATCCAGAAATACTTCAAAGATTACCTGGGTATATCTCAAGCCTTCCCAAATATCAAAGCTGTGCACAAAGTTTCAGACTTCACATTATTCTTAAGAATGCAACGTCGATTTAAATAAAGCTTGTCGAACCCATAGCAAGAGCTGCGCCTACTTGAGTCTGCTTGTGCGATCATCCCTCATAGTGATTATGCTGCACCTCATACTCCTCGAGCTATCAGGTAATGTTCAGAATCATTATTGGTAATTCCTTTTCTCTTAACCCCTATTTGTATTATCTTTAAAGGCAAGGCGAAATGAATTCAAAGTTGATGAGCACCTAAAACCAGAAGATCCCCGAAAAGTAATTCAAGCTCGTTTGCGATCTTCCACCCAAACCAAATCCGTGAGTTGCACCAATCAACAAGTACAATAATTCAAAAAGCAATTGAATTAATAGCGGCGATATAATATCCGGCAGCTAAACATATTCTTGAACTTCTCGTTCTAGCTTATCATTGAAAATGAGTCTTCAAGTAAGGGCTCCAAGTAGTTAGCGAAATATTTAGCAAGGCCACGACATCGGCACTCTTCTCAAAATCAATTCATCAAGAGGCCACCAAGACCGAATAAAGCATTCACAGACACGGATTCTTTCACTCTATGAACTTGATTAGCATATCCACTCTGAAAAATGGGATAGACTTACGTTTGCTGATGCAGCGATGAAAGCAGAATGAGCAGCAATCCTCAGCGAATATATCCTTAAGCGTAAAGTGGAACATCCAGCATCATTAAAATAATAATAATTATATCCTTATAAACTTAAAAATATTCAACTCCTCACCGTTTTTATTAATCCATTAATTATTGAGGTGCTTCACTCCTCATTCCATCTTAATTAATATAACTGTAAATTCCCTTTATAAATTTTAAAAATGGAGGTGACTCTTACTGGCTCTTCAGCTCTGGTAGTGCAGATTGTGTCTTGGATTCTACCTCAACCTCTTCTCGAGGCTAGGTGCTAGTTGCTTATGAATAATAGAAGAACTTAATAAGTTGGAAGAAATGAAATTGCAAGATAAACAAACAATAGCCCAGAAGTCTACAAGGATCTCATCTACGTAGAAATAATGCAGGTACAAACTTAAAACTCTGTTCTTCAGCTACTAATTTCAAAAAGATATGATGTCATACAAGATTAGTCAATTCATAAGCAACTAGCACCTAGCCTCGAGAAGAGGTTGAGGTAGAATCCAAGACACAATCTGCACTACCAGAGCTGAAGAGCCAGTAAGAGTCACCTCCATTTTTAAAATTTATAAAGGGAATTTACAGTTATATTAATTAAGATGGAATGAGGAGTGAAGCACCTCAATAATTAATGGATTAATAAAAACGGTGAGGAGTTGAATATTTTTAAGTTTATAAGGATATAATTATTATTATTTTAATGATGCTGGATGTTCCACTTTACGCTTAAGGATATATTCGCTGAGGATTGCTGCTCATTCTGCTTTCATCGCTGCATCAGCAAACGTAAGTCTATCCCATTTTTCAGAGTGGATATGCTAATCAAGTTCATAGAGTGAAAGAATCCGTGTCTGTGAATGCTTTATTCGGTCTTGGTGGCCTCTTGATGAATTGATTTTGAGAAGAGTGCCGATGTCGTGGCCTTGCTAAATATTTCGCTAACTACTTGGAGCCCTTACTTGAAGACTCATTTTCAATGATAAGCTAGAACGAGAAGTTCAAGAATATGTTTAGCTGCCGGATATTATATCGCCGCTATTAATTCAATTGCTTTTTGAATTATTGTACTTGTTGATTGGTGCAACTCACGGATTTGGTTTGGGTGGAAGATCGCAAACGAGCTTGAATTACTTTTCGGGGATCTTCTGGTTTTAGGTGCTCATCAACTTTGAATTCATTTCGCCTTGCCTTTAAAGATAATACAAATAGGGGTTAAGAGAAAAGGAATTACCAATAATGATTCTGAACATTACCTGATAGCTCGAGGAGTATGAGGTGCAGCATAATCACTATGAGGGATGATCGCACAAGCAGACTCAAGTAGGCGCAGCTCTTGCTATGGGTTCGACAAGCTTTATTTAAATCGACGTTGCATTCTTAAGAATAATGTGAAGTCTGAAACTTTGTGCACAGCTTTGATATTTGGGAAGGCTTGAGATATACCCAGGTAATCTTTGAAGTATTTCTGGATGTGTGAAGAGTGTGGAAGCTCCATCAGCAGTGTGACTATCTGAGACTTTCTGCCTAGCCATCATAGGTATTGCACTAAGGCAGTTTCTCTATCTCGTTCAAGAATTGGTAATGACTATACACAATAGTAATCAGGGAGCCTCATAATAGATCCTAGAGGAAGCTTATCGATAGTCATTCTTTCCAAGCAAATATTCTGAGTCCTTGAAGAAAGCTGCCACACAAGTTCGAGGGCCCAACTTTTTTGAATATAGTTTTCGATTTTCAGGCATATCAATCTGAGTAGTTTTTGGAAATGAAGCTTCTTAGATTGCTTTAAACTTTATGAGTAATTTTATACGAGAGTAAGATAATTAAAATTTGCAACTAGTTAAATAATCTGAATATTGAGCATGCTACTAATTATTGAGAAGTATTTTATTAAAAATTTGCAAATTCAATGCTAATTTCTTAATATTTCAGAGAATCAATTGGATTATAGAATAATTTATTCTCTACTGGTATGAGCATCAAATGATGTGATTCTTATTCTCTTCAGATAAAATCTCTGAAAAAGGCGAGAAAACGAAATTTATAATAAATTCTAATTATATCCAATAATTTCATTTAGATAAGCAGATTTAAATTAATTCTCTTCTATAATGATTAAGACACAAATAAAAATTAGGAAAAATAATATCAAAGCAGTTGCTAAGACTAGTATATTCAAAGCAAGCAGTACTACTACTTATATCATCTTTTATATAATGATTAAAGATCTAGTCAATACTATGAATCGACAAGTCATATCAAAGTATGATCATGGGTTTGGATACTAAATACAAGTGTTTGTATTAAATATGGTAGCAATTTGAGAATGTAGTAGAGAGATCAGAATTAGCATGGTTGTGTCCACACTCACCGCAACTCTTGGTCACGGTTCAGAACAGGTCTGTTGTTATCATCATTATCTCTAAACTACTTCCTCAAAAGCTCATGCATTCACCTGCGCTTCTCAAAATGCTCAATGCCTAAGTTAGCATGTCTGCATCTTGAGATGCGGCCATGAGTGCGTGAGTGGTTGAGTATATAGCTCGTATTAAGTATTAATTTTTAAATTAATTATAATTCAAAGCAGAGGAGCCAATTTATAGTTCGCGAGGAGGTGACTCTCAAAGTCAGCAGACACCTTTTCCCAATCAATAAACTCCCAAAAAGAGTTAACATAGGCCTCTTTGTCTCCTTCGTAAAAATAGTCATAAGCATTTAAATGAAATAGTAAGCAGAGAAATAGGCATGCTCCCAGAGATCAAGACCTAGAATAGGGAGGCACTGAACTAATGCGATTCCTATAGTATGAAGTTAGTTAAGTATTGAGATTGTGAAGAGAAAGTGGTATTACCATGCATGAGAGTATTATCTTCATTGTTTGTCTGAGTGATGACAAGTTGCTTGTCCTTAGAAAGTCCAAGCCATACCCATCCTGGTAGAACTCTGCTCAGAACAACCTTCTTGAAACTTTCTTTGAAGCTGCTGAAGTCAGTGAAGTGCTTGTTGATAGCATCTCTTAGCTAAATTATCAAAAGTTAAGGGAAGATTTTCATCTTAATGGGTGATCTTGAGTTTTAAGATAATTCTAGATTGGCAAAGTCTCCATATTTGTTTCTTTATAAAATTTTCTGCTAACTTACAGCTCCAGTGGGCTCATTGACTTTAATTTCTTCTCTGTTCTTGAGAGTGCTAAAGAAGAAGAGGTGATTGAAGAGAGCTCCAATAGCGTGTCTCAACTCTAGGTCGTGGAATCCTGCAGTCTCTTGGCAGGTATCAATATCCTCATTCTGCAAATCTTCATCTTCCTACAAAAGAAATCTTAATCTGATTACTCATGCTCAGGAGCATTTAAATAAACTTGCTTAGTTTTTAAATTCCGTACCTCAAGATGCTTTTCAATTTCTTCAATAGCCTGCTTGACAACAATATGTTGATGCAGTCTCAAATGCTCAGCCGAAATAAAGGGGGCAAGATTTTTTTGAGTGATAACACTTTCTGCGTCCAAATATCTTTTCATTGATTCTGCTCAAATTTTATTGAATTTAAATAACTTATCTAAATTTAAATCACTCTAGCAATTAAAATCAGTCAATCCCCTTATCTCGGAGCTATACTAACTTAATCTTACAAAGCTACTTATATAACTTCTTTAAGTTTTCTCAATTGTTTAATATACTCATCCCATTATTCATCATAGTTTAGCTCACACCACCTCCGAATCCCTGCGCCATACTATTCTGCTGCTGTTAGCTTTGATGTTATTGTTATAGCTGCTGATACTGTTGCCTTAAACCTTGAACGGAGTTCTCTTGCATTATTTTGTCAAAATACTTCTTGTTTTCAGAGAAGGTGTCGCCCAAAGACTACTTATCTTTTATGCCTCGATCTATTCGCCTGCTCAAACCAATCAAGCTCCCATAAGAAGGCCTCAAATCTGGAGATAGATATTACTATTATTGTTGCTGTTGTTGTGAATTAATCTAAGTATTATTCATTGGCATGTTTATTGTAGACATGCTCTGGGAGAGTGGTTGCTGGTAATAAGGAAGTCTCTCATGCTACTAGACTAACCTGTTTTGTGATAAGTTGTATTCTCTGTTTAATTGGCCAGTTGTTTGACCTGCAAGAGTATGAGGCTGATTAGTCTAATGTTATTGCCCTTGCCTCTAAACTAGTCCAGGTTCAGGATAAAGTGCAGAATAAATTTTCTGGGTGTTCATGTCCACTTGGTAATGGTTAGACTCTGGCCGCCTGCCTGAGGTGTCTAAATGCTTAGTGGTAACTGCCATAAATGCATTCAATTGATTGTTGTAATTTTACTATCCTGCATTGAATTACTAGCTAGGCAGTTGAGCAGTTGGCTTTGGATTCATAAGCAAGGAGGGCTCATTTTAAAGATTGTTAGAGTTTGGGGCTAGATTTTGTTAACCCTTAAATGGAGATTCTTAAATAAAAGGAAATATAGTAATCTTTGTAGGACTGAGAGACCACAGAGTTAAGACGCTGAGAAGTGCCTACAGTAATGAATGTATCTCTAAGCTGTGCTTGATCCCTCAATATATCGTCTGTTCTTCTAAAGTTCCCTTAATTTGCTTGCCCTTAGTGGAAGGGGCTAACTCGAGAACCTCTCACTGAGCCTCCATGGTTATCCGTATATGTCGATAATGGCAAAGGTGGATCATTTGGAACATAAGTCGCATTAGGATTACTTGTCTTTTACATTATGTAATTTAAAGATACAAATTCTACTTTAACATATCAGGTTGTCCAGAAAAAGTAGCGACTTCTTATCTCTGGGAATTCATCTGGCAGTTTCTAGTCAAAACCAAGGAGTCTTCTTTTATCTCTAACAGGTTTCTAGTCTATACCATCTACCTGTAAGATGTCTAATGAGTGAGGATTATCTCTGTTGAACAGTCGGAAGTCAGTGTTGTTTTAATTTTAAAGCACCTAATAATTAATTTATTTAAGTTCCAAATGACTTTATTTCTATTATCAAAGTTTGCGCGATAATGTGTGGAACCATTCTCCATCATTTGCTTGTACTTCTTATTGTTTTCTATTTCGTATATTGGCTTAGGCTTATAGTCCTTTATTAAGGGATTAAGAGTTTGATTAAGAAACTCTTTTGGATTTGATGAATGAGGATTCCAGTCTTGAATCGTTTGATTTACAGTTATATATAAAGTTTAATATATTGTGAGTTTCGAAATGCTATCTCTTTGGAGAAGGAGGCTAGTTTGGATCAGCTCTTCGAACAGACACCACCTATCGTGGAATAGGATTTCTCATAGTCTGAAATGAATGGGTTAGAATGAGAATTGCTTACCTGCTAGTAGTTCTGATTTATGTTTGAGTAATCAATTATCTCAGGTAGTTATTCATACCTCTAATTGTAACCTTACTGACCTAGAGAATGAGTTATTCATTAGGACTAAAAGAGATAGAGAGAAACAATTTTTATAAAACTTACCTTCCATTGACCCCAAAATAAATTAACTTTGTTTAATCGCATGTCAAATTATTTACCTTTGGTGTAAGATTTGTTGTTGATAATTCGCAGTATATTAGTTTGTGAACATTAATTAGGCCTTTGATAGTAGTGATTTTCTTAAGTTAGTCTAATATATTTGCAAATTAGCTTCCAACGCTCAAAATGAATGCCTCTTAGCCATTCTCACCACAGAACTTCACAAATATATATGGAGACCAGTCTGATCTCAGGAGGCAGAGACTCCAGATAAGTCACAATCTTCTCACCAGCGCACAGAGAGATCACGGAAGAGGAGCGGGGAGATATCTAGACACTTCCAGCATATCATCTAAGGCTCTCACTGCCAGTAACTTGAAGTCAAGACCTTAAAATAATTTTTAAAGGTGTTTATATATGTAGACCAGGGTCAGCGGTTAGAAGAAGAGAGGATAAGAAGAATCATCAAATGCAGCATTAAATGCTCAGACCCAGTTCTTCCAAGTCTAAGACAACCACTCACTCCTCACTTCAGATCGGAGACATCCTCTTTAAGTCTAAAGTACCAAATGACGTGGCTCTGAAGGTGGAGAGAGATGAATCGCCTCGCCACAACTACTGGGCGGATCAGACACGCAAAACTCACATCCCTGCGTGGGCTCGCTGCCAGACTTGCAAGATGTACTACGACAAAGACAAAGAGGCTCTCTTCGAAGAAGGTACCAAGCATAAGCTTTTAGTCAACTAGCTATCATTCACATTTAGAGTAGATAAATGATTGAATATAGAGTGAAGTCAATATATAGTAGAGGAGAACAAACTTCTTCGAGTGCAATCTAATAAGCAGACTAAGGAAATGTCTCAGTTAGAAGACTTGCTTAACAGGCTAATGAGTTCTCAAACTCTCAAGAAGGAGGATTTGAAGGAGGCGAGAGAATCAATGTTCGTAACTGAACTCAAGAAAACTATCTCGAACCTAAAATAGGATGTTGCTGACAGAGACAAAACTATCCTTAACTTTGAAAGAGACTGCAAGATTACATTAGCTTATTTAAGGTCTATATGATGATATATTATAGATAACAACCCTCTACGAACATAAGAACCACATAAAGGTGCTGGAGGAAGAGTGCTAAAGACTCAGAGCAAGAACAGAACAAGCAATTAAATTCGCAAGGGAAGTTGACTACGAAAGAATGTAGAGAATTAGTGAACAATAATATAATACATTTAATAGAGAAATGTGGTGTAGATGCAGAAGAAAATGCAGCAGTAATAAGAGAACCACAACTCTATTTGCTAGGACTATGAACAGCAACTTTCTGAACTTAGATCACAAGTTTAAGATAGAGATGACCACATTCAAGTTCTTTAAAACAATATGAAACGTTTTTACCTATGTTTTATATTCTTGAAATGCAAATTGCTTAATTCAAGCAAGACATCAGCAAGAAAAAGCAAAAGATTGAAGGACTCTAAGCAGAACTCAAAGATATGACTGAACTTGCGAGATGAACAAATACAAATCAACGAAGGCTTAAGAGCAGAAATCTCAGAACTAACCAACTAGAATGAAATCCTTACAAAGATGCTACCACTCAAGCCAGAGTAGGAATATTGATTTTAATCTCTAGCAGTTATTTATCTTTTTGAAGGAGTATATCGAAGATGTAAAGGAGAGAGACACTAAGATTTCGGAGCTTAAGATAAATCTTTTCATAAAATATCTATCTTTATAGATTTAAGGGTATCATAGAGAACAAAGAGTCTGAGCTGACAAAACAAGATTCAACGGATCAGACTACTTGAAGGAGACCTTTAGGATTTAAACTCTAAAGCATATAGAATTATAGAATGTATCCCTCTCTTAAAAGCATGAGATTGCAGAGAAAGCCTCTTAAATAAGTTATTTAAAGTTTAAAGTGCAAGATTTATGATGATTTATTTGGAGTAGACGAAGCGAATGCTTGAGGAAAACTTATCTTAAAACAGAAAAGACAACTAGGAGTAGGTTGCAACTCTTCGAGCTGAGTGGCAAGTTATGAGAGAGGAGATGAGCGCTTAATCAACTGCCTTGAGATAAGAAAAGGAAGCACTTAATAGAGAGGTTGCTGACCTTAGAATTTCTCTCAAATCTGAGACTGAAACTAAATCGAACTTGCAGAATGAATTAAGAGACGTGAAAGCATTAGAAAAATAAGTATCAATCAAAAATAGTGAACTACAATCAAATCTAACTCGAGTTGAAACTGAGAACTAAAAACTCAGCAACCAAATCTAGGCACTCAAAGATTAGATAACCTAATTAGATAGTGAGAGACTTTATAATTATTTTTATTGAGAAGTATTTTTTTGTTGAATTCTTTAGTTACAATAAAGCATCCTTCATTCATAGGCAGAGCAAGAGAGACTTGAGTAGGAGCTTTTCAGGATATAGGAAAACTTCGAAAAGGTGAAGTTAGAAATTTCTCAAAACGAGGACATGAATATAAGTATAGTTCAAAATAGATAGCAACCTGAGCAAGACGATAAGCCTGAAGAAAGCTAAGTATATGAGTAAGAGGAATAGGCACCGATTAAGAGCCAGAAAACTGTTCAATCGATAAAATCGATGAGAGATTCAGGGGCTGGCCCATTGAGTAAAAGATCAGTTGCACAATTCGAAGAAGTGAGAGATCATTAAAGCTTTAAGACTAAGATTTGGTTGAAAATAAAGAGCAGATTCAGGAGGAGATTTTGTGAAGAACATATCCCTTTGAAATCTTTATTATAACTTTTAATATTTCCTTCTGAGAAGGAAAACAGTTTTTATAGATAAATTGTAAAATGTTTAATGTGTACAAACATGACCACGTTTAGCAAGAGCTGTAACAGCAACTGGAGCATGTGACTCTTCAAGATAAGCTGAATAAATCGCTCTTAGGTAATGATTTGATAGATCAAGATTTCATTTCTATCTCTAGAGAAGACATTATTATCCTTTTAAAATTTAATTTATTGAAGAGGAATAAGCTTTCGAAGTAATATAATGAAAGGATAGCAAGTTTCGTGAAGAATATGCTTACAAAGCCGGTGAAGATTTAGAGAGAGCAGCACATCAGTCAAGCAACAGACCCAGACTTTAGATTTAAGCAGTCTGTACGCTTGGATTCAAGCCAGATCATGAGAAGGCCGACCAAAGAAATGCGCTTCCAATCCAACAACTTAGAACGTATAAGAGTAAGTGATACTTTTAGAATTATTCATGCATAATAGGAAGCAATAGACTAGAATAAGTAATTGATAACTGAACCTGCTGAGTTTCCTAAAGGAAACAATACCCAGGCAATCCTAAATCTAAGGCCATATGATAAATAAAAACTAGTAGACCCGAGTAACCCAGCATTCAAGTTCAAAGCCAACTCAGGAATGGAGAGAGTCATAGATGCAGTTTAGAATAGTAGGAACTTAGCTCCTCATGACTCAATCAATTAAACAGTTCAATTGAAGAGTAACATATCTTCAAAGAAGATTTTGTTGAAGCACAAGAGCTATGTTAATAGAACTCTTAATGTAAATTCTACTTCGATATCTCCAAGAGACTTGCACTCAGGCTTACATCAAAAGACTCACTTCAAAGCCGTTTATGAAATGTTTGTAAATCCTGCTAGTGGAGTAAACTAAGTTCAAGATGAATCTTTGAAAAGAGCGATAAGAATGGCACCTTCAATTGAGCAAGCTAAAACTTAAGCATACTTGAATAACTAGTTTAAATTTGACTAAAAAATGAATGTAAGCTATTTAATTAACTCCTTTCTTGCTAATAAGTGGGACAGTAAAGGTTACACTTCCTTGAATTAAGCAAACACTAGCTAAACATTTGCGAATGGAAATAGATTCAAAAGTGAAAACAAGAGCATGTCGGAGGGAGTAAATGAGAAGGAGTTGGCAATTCAGCTGTTGAGAAACTGCAACTATATTCGTTCCTCAAAGCGAAACATTAGTCTTGATAACTCAGTATCTTAGTATACTCTTAATGATTACCACCTTAAAAAGCATTCTCTTATTAGAGATATAAGCTAGTACAAGAATCTCAAAAATGAGAGAGAGGCCTATGCCTCGGGAAACTACTCTCATGCTCAGCAATCTCCAAATGGCTAAGGCAAACTTAACAAGACTCTCTTGCTTGTTTAAACTTCAAAGTCTAAACTTGATCCTTACGAAATGAATATCTATATCAAGGATTCAGATAGTATGGTCAACTCTAATAATAAATATAACAGCAATTCATCTGCGCAAAGCAAACAGTTCACTCAAAAGCGATAGTCGCATGGCATCATTGGAAATAATCCCTCTTTAATGCCCTCACTCCCATTAGTTAATTTAGGAACATAAATTGAGTTACGATAGACTTTGATTAGAGTTTTGTGAAATGTATTAAAGATTAATTGATGATAATTTAATAATATAAAATATAAAATGAATATAAGCAAGAGAATTTTCATGCTTGCAAAACTGCAAAATGCTGCAGTCACTAGAAGCACTTTCCTTCTTCAAGCGCCAGTGAGATTCACTCACGCACGTGGATACAACGATTTCTATGATGGACACGGGAAAATCTTCCATGAAACTAACATGGCTCTTATGAATGCTAAGGAAACTCCTCAATTCCTTTACATAATCAATAAGTATGATACTTCGATATTTTTATTATTCTAAAATTTGAAGTATGGGTATCAAATGACTGACACTCAACTCGCTTACGCTTTCAGCTTCATTGGAAAAAGAAATCTAGACAAGGATAGCGGCTTCTGGGAAACCATTTTCCCAGCTGTCAAAAAGCAACTCGCCACCCTTGATAGAAACTGTACTCGCTCTCTATTTAAATACTTTTAGTTAGCTAAATTTTATTTGCTCTCTATTCCACTTCATTGAGGGAGCAAGTTTGTTGAAGATTTAGGACAATGAATTTTGGGAGCTCGTAGAGCAAAAACTTGTCGATGAGCGCCTTCACAGATACTTCACTCTCGAAAAACTCACTGAGACCCTCTGCCTCCTTGCTGAGGTCGGAAATCAAAAATTCGATTGAAGTTTAGATTATTGATTAAGGAAGAGGTTCAGATGAGCTGATCGACATAGTTGAGAAAACTCTGATCAAGCATAAACTCGCCATCACCCCAGAGATCGCTGACAAGGCCAGAGAAGGATTTCGTCAAATCAACAAAGGCAGTGAAATTCTCTTCAAGGTCCTCGATGACCCAACCGTCGAGCTTCCTGCTCTCGAGTGAAAATAACTTCAGCACTTTGGTTTTGCGAAGCAAGACTTCTATTATTTAAAATAATGCATTTTTTATAAATACCTTCATCAACACTCTCTCTAATATTGATAATAAATATAGACCAATGAATCTAGATAACCTTGTTATACATATTGAAATTCAATTAAGATTAAGAGTTCATAAATATTTTTCGAAGAGCTCTCATACGGTCTGATATTAGTCGTCAGTATACCTAAAACATTTCAGAGTAATTCGTTTTATAAAAATCTTACCTGTCAAAAAATCTCTCTCTTTAATAATCTGTGTCATTCGAACGAAATCTGAATATTTTTGAGAATCCCCAGTTTATACCATCGTAGAGGGACACTACTAGATATTTCGCACTTCCAACTACATACATATTTATAAATAATTTAACATAAGTCGAAAAGGTTTCTGAGACAGTTTGCGAAATTTCAGCAAGTCTGTATCCCGACCCAGAGCTCGAATCTTCGGATAGGTAATTTCCCATTCCATGAATTCTTGTATCAGAGAGGCTCCTCCTCTAATACTATTCATTCTATTGAGAGTTTCTAGAGTCATTTGGCAGGGGTTCATAATATTATTGTATTAAAGCATTTAGGTAAGGGTCGGGGTTTTAATCTAGTGGCTCTGACTCCAAAAGATTTGACTCTTAATCCCTCTGTCTCTCAAATCTATCTATTTTTTTAATAAGTAAGAGGATTAAACATTATTTTTTCCCTAAATTATTCCAGAGTGACTTACCGTTATCTTTGGAGGTGTAATATCCGATGTAGTCTTGGGTAGTTTTAGAGATCGCTGAAAGTGAAGATGTCAGAGTTGAAGTGAGTTGACCTGCAACTTGCATTTTAATAAGCTATAATTTATTTAATTCGCTGCTACAAAATATTTATTTTTGTAAGAAGATGATAATTATATTCAAAAATAATTATTTTTCAAAGTTAGATCTTATGATTAAGAGTATTAAAGTTTGAGTTATTCTAGGGCATTATAGTTCTTTTATTAACTTTTTTAGCAGAAGTATTGTTGCTTATATTTTCAAGCATTGACCGAATTTCTTTTACAAAAGTATCCCCTGTTTTCCTTCCGCTAACTTGCTGTTAATTTATTTTTGAATCATTCACTGAATTTTTATGATTGATGGGAGTCATATTTTAGAGATGATTTTGCTTTTATGTCAAGAAGCTTGGATTCTTTCTAATTTAAGTCATCTGTCTTTTATTAGGGGAATAGTTGTAGCTTCCCTTCTAACCAGAGACTGCTTTTCTATTCTGAATATCTTTCCCATCCTTTTAAATGTTTGTACTGCTCAAGTCATTGCTATCTGGTGGAGCAATTAAGCTCACAGCTTTTGAGGTATGAGTTTGAGTTTGCAACCTAAATGCTGGTCCGTTCATATGATTCCTTCCCATGGCCTTTACTTTTATTCCAAATTTGGTTTTCATGGAGTCAGAATCTTTCATCTTTGAGGGAGGGCTTTAGTTATTTCCAGCTACTGATGCTGTTATCTTAGACTCGTATTTGCCTCCTTTCTTTCTAGATCCAGCCTCAGGAGATTCAAAAGTGCTTTACTTGGAGTTTAAATTGACTGCTTAGATTTTCCTTTGAATTTCTTAGATCTTTTTCTTCGTTGAAGACTGTTATTCAATACCACTTCTGCGATCTTTATCTCCACAGGAGATGTCAGAGATGTTTGAGCACTCTTCCACTAGCAAAGTACCGTAGCTCTAATCACAGAAAGACTATCTTTTACCAATGGGAGACACATTTTAAGAACTATCTCCTGTATTTATCCCCTTTTGACGGAAAGAACAGGCTTTAATTATTCACGAAAGAAGACTTTTTATTTGAGTAATTTAGCTTAGCTTGAGCATTTCTATTTATCAAGCTCGACAAAACTGTGCTCTTACAATAAATATAAGGCCATTTACTTTCATTGTAATATAGTTATAATATCCTTCATTGGAACTTTTTATAGGTTAGGAGCTTAAAGGTTTGACAGTGAAATTTAATTGCTTAGATTTAAGGTCTGTTGGCTTGAGCTATTGCTTTGACCCTTTGTAAATCTCTTGAGCTTCATCATCTTTTTGTAATTCTCTTATATTGCCACATCGTCGTCTAAATCCTGCAAGATATCGTATTAGTCAAGTCCTTGCAGATTATCGAACAAGAATGGATACTTACTCTCTGGAGAGTCCTTAAACTCTCTGAATTCGATAGGAGATTGATTATTGTCACTCAGGAGCTGAGATATATTCAAGTTCTTTTAATTGTCCAAGGAATCATCCTCCAAACCATATATATGCTACCCTATCACATTTTAACGATGCTACTGTACTTTCTAGAGAGATCGAGGGCTTAAATTGTCATCCAAGGAGTCTAGGAGCTCTTACTTGAAGTCTATTCTTTTTATTAAGTCGTCTTCATCCTACCTGTGGAAGACATAAACTCCTCCTTAATCGTAGCTGCTGACAGTCATAGGTGACTACTATTGAAGAGATTTGAAATTTTTTAGACCCTGAAGATTAGTATTTCTTCTATTGCTTGTTTGATTGGTATTTGCTAAATTCTTATGCAGCTGACTTTAATTGAAGAAAGCTTTATGATGACTTTCTAAATTCCTAGTTGAGCTCTGGTAGTTCTGTTATAGAAATGGGTCTTCCAAATCATTTTTAGTCAATGAGTTATCAAAAATAAGTTATAATAGAGAACTAAATATTAAAGTTCAGAAGATTGATTTCTTGAACATGTTTCCTTGTTCCTTTTTGGCTGGATGTGTACTTATTGAGAGATGGACGTTTATTTTTCATGAGACTGTGATCCATATTAGATTTAAGTCAAAATAGAACTAATTGCAATTATTTTTGCGATCCATATCATAGTAATCAAAGTCGACTCTAGAAGACTCTCCAAGAGATTGTATATCTCCAGGCTGGAGCGTATACATGTCTCGACTCACTCTCTTTTCATTATTGATCTTAGAGCCTCTTTTTGAATGATAATTCTAAGCGAAACTCATTCTGCTTAAGCTTCCTTCAACTCTAACTCTCGAAAGTTATTCTGCTGTCAGCTTTTGATTAATTCCTGGCTTTGAATATAGATAGAAAAGCAAGTAGTCGACTGTGAATTGAGGAAAGCTCTCACAAAGGCCTCTGAAAATTGATCCTATATACTCCAAATCTATGTGACTAGATCCCATATGCTTTAAGAAGGAAGGGTTCATAGATGATCTCCCATGCATCTGAGACTTTTCTTTATTAGAAATCGCATAGATAGAGAGGCCATCGTATTTTCCCAAAGAGAAAATCATGTCATAAAATACTTAAAATTTAATATATAGACATTTGTTTAACTTATCTGCCTATATCTTGGAATTGAACTTCGAATAGATCTTGGTCTGAAGACTGCGTAACAACTACATTATCCTCGCACTCATTTAGCTATAAGTGTTGCTTATTCTTTAGGACACAAATATCTATCAATTACTAGAAAGATATGAGGAAGGCTTTTACCAACACTTGGGAGCTCTATATCAGCTGTGTTATACAATAATGATTATTTACATTTTTCTTTTAGAGATATGCATACTTAGGCTCTTAAAATACAAGTTCAAAGTGCTGAATCTTTAGTGACTAATATTCAAAAGGGTAAGTTGTGTCCTAGCAGTTCGATATCTTATCAAGAATTTGAGAGTTGAGCAAGTCATCATCATATGCAGCATACCAAACATAGTCATTTACTAATTGATCTTTGCGTCTCAAAATGTGAGGATTCACATCTATAAAAACTGTTGCTTAAAATCTTTATTTTACCTGGATTGAAGCTTTTTTTGATGGTGCTTTCTAAGTCTCTATCTATATCGACATTTTTATTTCTGGCTGTTGATACATTTAGGCTATCTTCGTCATAGCTTTGAGTCTCCTTTAAAGGGCTGTCCTCAAAATCATTCTTCTTCATCTCAAGTACAGATTTGAAAGCGCTTTTGAACTTATCTCTTTAAAAACTGCCAAGAGGCTGCTTGGTGTGGCTTTGAAAGTTTCTATCATTTTTCTGCTATATCAGTTTTTATTGGTGTGATCTGTGAATCACTTGAGGAGATTAAGAATTCATCAGCCCCGAAAATATCATTAAAAATAGTAATCTATTAAGTAAGAAAATTAGAATTCTGTTATTTAGCTGGTGCCTCCTATTATGGTCCCTTTTAATGAGTTTTATTGGGTAGTGTAGTTTTTGCATTTGCTGAAGAGCTTTGAATCAAGTAACTAGCCTTAGTGGTGGCTCCACTTAAAATGGCGGAACCTTTGAATGAACTTGAACCTAGCAAGTCTATTGTACCCACGCTCTAAATTGTTATAATGACTCTTATTGTTTATAAATTTACCTTTTTGAATTTATGTTCACTGACATAGGGCTGTCTGGTATTTCTATGAGGTGTGGAGCTGTCATTATTGCTGGTATTTTGCTTTTTTTGAGACCTCATGTTAAATCCTCTTTAGCCCGCGGAATTTTATTTTTCATTCATCTTAAGCATCTTAAGAGTTATTGTAATTATTTAAGTTTAAATGATGCTCCTACTCCAGTTAAATTATCAACAAATATGTAAAATTACTGAATTGATAGAGATAAATTGAATATTATAAGAAGTAAGAAGAAAGTTTAAGTAGAATTAATTATAATCTGAGAAATAGAAATGGGTAAGAGATCTAGATCAAGAGGCAGGAGAGAATTGTCTGAAAATTCTAGAGATAGAAAGGATGACAAGAAGAAATCTGCAAAGCATAAAAGTTCCAAGAGAAGTAGAGAGAGGGATAACTTCAGAAACGGGAGGCGCTCTAAGTCAAACAGCAGAGATAGGAGAAGAGATAGAAGCAAGGAAAGAAGGGATAGAGGTGGAAGAGACAACAAGAAGAGAGACGACTTTAGATTTGATTCTCCTCCTAAAGACCATGAGCTTACTAAAGGTATTATGGCTGCTGCAGCAAGTATAGGAGGTGGATCTATAGCAAATGCTTAGAGCATACTTTCAAGCATTTAATCAATGAGTATGGCTCAGACTGCAAAAATTGATAGGAAGCTCTATGTAGGAAATCTTCCTCCTGGCATTACATAAAGGATGCTGATCGATTTAGTAAATGAGGCTATGCTAAGTCTTGGAGTAATTGAAGAGCCTGGAAATCCAGTTGTGAGTGCTTGGATATCTTCAGATGGTCACTATGCTTTTGTCGAATTTAGAACTGCTGACGAAGCTAATCATGGATTTAATCTGCAAGGCATGAATATCTAAGGCAATGAAATCAAAATTGGTCGGCCTAAGGCTTACAGTGGCACCATGAATGCAATTGGCTTAATGGCTGGTGGTATGAATATCTAAGGAGGAGCTCTAGCAGGAACTGCTCTTCTCGGAATGAAGAATTCGACTTATCATGCTCTAGATGATAACACGACTTCTGGTATTTAAAATCCTTTAATGGGTGGCAAGATGGCTGATGAAATTCTTGTCATTCAGCAACCATCTCGGGTGTTGATGATCAGAAATATCGCAACTCTGGAGCTCACTAGAGACGATAATGTCTTCTCCGATTTTTACTCTGATATTATGGACAAATGCCAAACTTATGGAAAAGTCTAGGCAATTAAAATTCCAAGGCCTGTTTTCATCGATCGCTCAGAATAAAATACCAAAGAAGATGCTGAGTTTGAGAGACTGGCGAAAGAGCTTGCCGAAAAAGAAAAGGAGGAAATGGATGCTGATCTATTGACGAGCAAAAGAAAAGCAGAAGAAAAAAAGAAAAAGGCACTTCTTCCTTTGGAAGATCCAAGAAACTATAATTATCCTGAGGGTTTTGGATCAGTATTTATTGAATTTGCATCTGTCAGTGATGCCAGGAGAGCGAGGAAATATATTCAGTTGTTGAAATATTCTGGCAAAGTAGCAGAGTGTGAGTATCATGATGAGGATAAGTTTGCCAATGATTTCTTCGCTAGACCAGATCCAATTAAAAGAGAGATTAGAGGTCTTGAATTCGAGGGACTTGAAAATTGTGCAATTGAATTCACGGAGGCGAGACCTAGTGAGCCAATGAAGATATGATAAAGTAAATTCTTAATTAATTTTCAAATTGATTGTATGCTGAAGTAAGATGATAGAATTTAAAAACTTTATATTATATACATATAGTGGGTTAGAGATCTTATAATTTGTAATAAATAAAACGATAAAAAACTCAAAAGAAGAGGCTGCTTTCTTTCAGCTTATTGGAGCTTTAATTTGATGAGCTTATCTATTTAAAAAAGCTCTAAATAAATAATTAATATTTTATGGTCCCTTCATTATTAAATAAGAGAATAATCAATCGCATTTTAAGGGAAATATGCAAAAAATTTTATTGCACAACTTTTATAAAATTTCTCTAAGTCTTTAACAGAAGAGTTTGCTAGATAAAGTTGAACTATCATCGAATCTCTCTATTTTCAGCTGGAAAAAATTCTTTGAGGTCAATTTTAAAAAGTATTTAAATTAAAAATTAATGTTTCAAACATTAAAGATGAAAATTAGATTTAAAATGGGAAAAGATTTAATCTTTCATAGCCAAAATTAATATCCTTTGGTTATAAAAATTATTTTTATAATTCGATGAAACCTTTCCTTGAGATCCATTTGTAAAATTTTTGCCTCTATTTGAATGCTATTGGCTTGCTTGTAATTTCATTTCATACCCAGTCTTATTCTCATTTTATTGCTTATAAGATTGATAGTCCTGAGAATCATTAGTAGACTACTATTACTTATTTGAAAGCAGAGTTTTATCTTTTTAATTGGAATATTGGTAATAGTCATCCTCGTTATTATTTGTGATTGATTTATTCTTCTAATGGTTAACACTTTGCTGCAATTTCAATTAATTAACCTTGCTCTCAGTCATTTTCTTAGATGATTGTCTCGAATTTAACCCACTGGTATTTTTAGATTGTCCTTAAGATTACGTAAGAGATGTTATGCCTCTGTTTTGATTGTTTATGCTCATTTGAATAAGAGCAGCATTTGAACTAGGAGCATCTTTCTTTTTCTTTACTTTAAACTTTAAATCTTGATACTCATTCTCACTATCGTCATCACAAACTCCAAACTTCCTCCTTTAAGAATTAAATTTCTGTAATTGCATATTGTACTCTGAATCATCAGCTATACTTTTTTAATTTGGCTAGGTAATTGTCGCATCAGATTAATAGTCATCAAAGTTCAGTTTAAAAGAGCCCATACCATAGTCATTAAGCTATCCTCGATTTTTATTTTTATCTGTTAGGCCCTCTCCTCCAAAAGAAGATTCACGAGACATTAGCATCTTGATACCTAGATTTCTTCTTCTTGCTCTTTCCTCCGGATCTAGTTACTGGGAGGATATTTGAATCATGTCCATTTAATCTTCTTAGTTATTTTCATAATCATCAGAGTGAATGCTGAAATCTCGATGCAGTTTGCTATAGGTATCCCTTAGTCTTATTCCTGATTTTTAAATATTTTAAACCGATTTTTGGTACTCATTAGGAGGACCTGCTCTGCTTTACTGCATTATTGTACTCTAACTCTCATCGATTTATTTATTTCCGATGATTTAACTTTGTCTATTTGTTTCAGTAGACTAGAGCATCTTTACAAAATCCTAAATGGGTATCAAGTTCTTTCTTTGCTCAAGTCTTACTCTTTCCCATTCCTCATTTTTATGTGGATCTTAAACATTATTCATAACTTCTTTAGCATCTTCTTCATCTTCATAAGACTGTTAGTATCGATTTTAACTTTAGCTTTTCTTTGACCCATTCACACCTTCTCTACTTCCGAACGAGCTTCTTTTAATATTTTGTTAGTTTGATAGGATGATATTGATGTGCCTATCATTAGATTTCCTCCCTCCTTGCTGTTTTGAAGATTAGTGGAGGGTGTTGCTGTAGTTATCGATTGTGGATTCTTATAATGAGTAGTTAAATGATTCATCCTGCCTAGCTGCTCAGATTTTAAATTCCAAACCCTTTTGCAGACCTTGTGTCTCTGTTAGCAATGACGCTATTTGCAAATTTGGTGTTCATAATGTTAGTAACTCCAGCTTATGGGAGTTTATGAGTTTGAATACCTTCCTTTTAAAAAGAGAGCTTATTGACTCTTGAATCTCCGCTGCTGCTACTTGTCACATCAACGCAGTCATCATCGTCATCTGAACGAGTATCCAAGCGTAAAGTATTTCCTCCCTCTTTTCGAGTTATAATGTTTTCGTTTTTAAAATCAAGAGTTGCCATCTTCTTGAATTAGAAGTTATCCTCATTCATAAAACGATTGTTTGTATTCCCTTAGAAGTAATTGTTCTTCAAATTTGGCTAGTTTTTTAAATAGTCATCATTAACTCTCCCTGCAGAATTATTCTTTTTGTCGTCTGAGGGAGGAATCCTCAAGTAGACCACTCTATTATCAGGATTCTAAATGGCCTCTAAGTTTGGCTATTTAGAATATAGACTGGTCTTGTTTCCCTTATGATTTTAAGGAGGTGGAGATGCAAATTTTCTTCCAATTTGCCCTATGAATTTCGAAGCCCCAATCACAATATCTTCTAAGACTGCATTATTTGAGCCTGTGGGTCTATGGTGAGGGTTTTACATATTGTTAGTTATCACTCCTTGGTCATTTGCTTAGTATCCATTGAAATATGAAGAGACAAATAATCAGTAATAATATTTCACTTAATATGCTATTTACCTCTGAATACTTTCCTAGTTTTATAGATAATTGTTCTGTTAGATGCCAGCAGCTCCATTAGCATAATATCTTTTTTAATTTATGTTTGAATTGTGAGGATTTATATTTAATTAAACTATCGGGTTATCTGAGAGATATGGAGGTGGAGTTAAATCTCTGAGAGTTTGCTGATTTCTACTACTAACCTTTTCTTTATTTCTGTCCTCTAGCTTTTTGAATTCTTATTCTAGGAAGGGGTCATCGAAAATACGAGGTTTGTCTCTTGGAAGGATCCTATCGATTAAGCCCTTTACTAGCTAAATTAAGTAAGTACGCTCGCACATTAAGAGCTAGATAACTACTCTTAAGTCTTATGGCTAATTTTTAACTGTAATTATTACTCAAAATTTAAAAGTGGCATGCTTAAAATTCTTAGGTAATTAGTATCTTCGATGAACTTATATAGGCTCTTCAGGAAGTTGTTATCACTTGCTAGTATTTCAGATCTGCCAACTTTTTTTACCTAGCTGCTGAGGACATCGAGGTCAGCCTCTATAGGAAACATCCTATCCAAGAGTTACTTCTCTTTCATTGCCATTTTTTCGTCTATTAAGGATGTGTACTGATCAAAACAAATTATCTATTATAGCTGATCAAACAAGAGATCTCTTGAATTCTTAGCATTTATTGATTGCTTCCTCGCTAATGAATATTATCTATTCGGCTATTGAGAAGTAGTTTGTTTATTATTCATAGACGAGTGCGTGTTATACTGAGCAACATTTTAGTTCTTCATTGCACTTTCTCTCTGTTAAAATATATTATTAACTTGCTAGAACATTTACAAACTTTTATAATTTTACAAAGAAAAGTCTTTCTCCACTCTTCTTACATTAAGATTAATCGAAAATTTGAATGAAAACTATTAAATTTAAGCTATTGGATGTAATACAATCCCGTGTTTTGTAGTTAGTATGATTGATATGCTAACAATATAGAAACAAACTAAGAGCACATTATAAGGAAGACAAAGAGTTAATTATCAATGCGGGTTCTGCCAAAGACAATCATCATTTGGACATCGCATCAAAGTCTGTGTTCATCGTTATGTTAGAGCGATTGCTTATGGACATGCGTTCAAGGAGTGTGCTTATACTCCTTAGCTCTACTTCTTAGTTAGATATGTTTCTATTTAAATTCAAATGCATATTTGAAATTCCACTGCTTTGCAGCTCTCTATTAAAACAATTAATTATTCATGAGAGAGGTCATGGAATTTTTGGAGGATTATTGGCCATGAGAGAAAAGACTTTCTCTTCGCCAAGCAATTGATTTCTTAGATAGATTTCCACTCATATTCATCATGTAACGCCTCTAATAGATATTTCTCTCAAAATAATCAAAAAAGTTCAAAGATGATAAGGATTAAATTATAAATTAATTAACTTTATATGAAGGTGTATGCAACTCTAATTTAAATAGTTAACACAAAAATTGAAGAAAAAAATTATTTTGAAGAACGCTTTTTCATTGCAACTCTAGTTTTGAAGAAGTTTAAATATGTGTTTTGAGATAGAAAATTAATTAAAAATTACTAAAAATGTTAAAGATTGGAAAATCTCATTTACTAATTAAATTTTACTAAAATTCAAGTTAATTAGATTAAAATTTTTTATTCCAAGGATTCTTAAAATTAAAGAATAAGAAATAGCAACTGAGTTACTCAATATAATTTAGAGAAGAAAATTTCGAAATTTTTTTTAATTTATTGATCTTAAGAATTTAAATCTACTTAATTTTATTTCAATTTATTATGGTAATAAAATATATTAGCTATAACACGCTGTTGGTGTCACTGAAGCCAGGAAGAATTTTTTTGACTCCATGATTATTGATTTTGCCTTGGAACGATTTTTGGTCATCAGTGGTTAAAGACTATGAGGGAATATTTCTAGGCTTCTCAAATTCGTAATCTCCTGGAATAAGAGATACTGCCTCTTCCATCGGACTAGTGTTTCCTTAACTAGCGATACCCATCAAATTTGAGCTGAATCTATTAACGTACAGCGGTGAATAGCCCTGATTTTATTACTAATTCTAAGGAGGAGTTTTATTATGAGTAATTTTTGCTCCGTTTAATATTTATTGACTACCATTGCCTCCACCCAAATGTGGATCTTAAACAGTTAGATAAGCTCTATCCATAGAATCTTATTACCTTTAGCTGTCGATTCCATTATTAAAGTGAGAGTAAAAATCGTAGGTGGGATCCAAGTTTTTACATTCATTTCCTTCACTATCAGTAATTATTAATGGCGGAATAGTCTCTCGATCAGTTGATTCCCTTATGATTGAAGTTGACCGAGTGCCATCATCAAACTCGTCAGACCAGGCTTAGGATGTAAAATTCTTGTCTTTTTGAGAATGCAGTTTAATCGCATGAAGTTGATTATATAAATTGATAATCATGGCCTCATTTCTTCCAGGGAAGAACTTCTAGATTTCTCTTCTATAGCATATTTAGACAGCTTTCATAGAGTTAAAAGAGTTTTTTATCCTCAATGGGGCTAAACTTTTTAGCTTCAGATATCTTTATAAGAGTCTCCTATTTAGCGAGCATTTTTGCCAGGTATTAATTGGGCAATCTACTTCCAATTACATCCGAATTTTTTCTCCAAACTTAAAATTAGATTATCAGTTTCTGGGTAACTGGAAATAACAATGAGTCCTCCTATAAGATGAAATCTATTTCGACATTTGAGAAGACCAGTTACCTTTGAACTACTAGATTTGCTTCTAAATAAAAATCAATTAAAAAAAATAATTATATACAAAAATTATTTTATCGCTAAGAATTTATTGAATAATTGAATTAAATTATCAATTAAATAAATTAATCCTTGAACTAACTCGCAAAATAAGTCTTTCTCTACCATGTCGGGAAATTAATATTTTTAAAGTACATGGTCTCCTTTATATATTTAGTTATAAAATTAATCCATGAATAAATTTAAATTTGCTGCCCGATAAACTCGCTGAAAGTAAAAACTAAGATATTAAATCTAAAATTGTTTACCAAATAGTTATAATTATCATTTGTCTTCAATTAAACTCTCATCTATATTGAAGTTGATGATATCTCTCCTTGATCATGGTGAACTATTTATTTCTCTCCATTTGTTAGGATAGCTTTCTCAAAATAATATCTCAGATATCTTAAACTTTAGCACATTGTGAAATCGGTCTCCTTATCTTAATATGCCAGATAGTTAACGATATCTGGGTCCCAAGATTCACTCTTTTGCACTATCTTTGAGGTAGAGTTCTTCTTATTACCTTTATTTTGGGAAGGCTTGGTTAAGGGAGCGGAAATTCCCTTCGATATAAGCATCTGGTATCGCTTTCTGCATTACACAGAATCTTTACCGTGTCCCAAAATAGATGCAATAGCAGACCATATCAAATATCTTTTGAACTATACTTAATCCATTTTATTGCACTAATTAATGTTTGCATTTCAATTTACTCACAGACCGATAGAAGTTAATCATCTTATTTGTGGTCCACTCTTTCAAGTTTTTCTTATACTTTGTGTAAATTTTATTATATATAAAGAAATATAGTGGTATAGAGAGAGTCAGGGTCATCAAGTGGGAGGCTTAAGCTCTCTGGGATTAGATTTGCACATGATGTTGTGAGGGTACTCTTGAGCTGAGGAAATTTAATTTTTGTAGCTTGCTCTATTTTGATATCAATCTAGGTTTTCATGTTAATCAGTTTTTGAACATCATCATCAAGAGAATTTCCTCCCTCCTCAAAATATTCATAATCTCCAATGCCCTCGAAAGCCTTTTCTAGTATCTAAGAGTCCTGATGAGTAATTCCTAAATCTTGCTTCCTGCCAGATTTCTTAATTTAAATATACTAACTGAAAAACGAAGAGAATAGTATATAGTGCTTCTAGCTTCGATTTTGCATTATTGGGCAGAAATTCAGATTTTAATGTAAGCGTCTCGTG
Source organism: Tetmemena sp. SeJ-2015 (assembly GCA_027382625.1). Taxonomy (NCBI): domain Eukaryota; phylum Ciliophora; class Spirotrichea; order Sporadotrichida; family Oxytrichidae; genus Tetmemena; species Tetmemena sp. SeJ-2015. The sequence goes on from JAJKFJ010022473.1 coordinate 125,518, forward strand.
TTTTGAGTCCTTTTCACACTTAAAGAGCTTGAATTGAATTCAAAATTATGAAAGGCTTATTCTTCAACTTCAAGACTAGACTGAGTTGTTCATATTAGAGTAGCTAGCAGAGAGTTTGGAAAAATTATTTGAAAATGCACTTCAAGGAGAGATTACAGTACAAACTTTTAGGATAGCAGACACGAGATTAGTCCTCCTTTTACCAGGCTTTACATAATCAAACTCCAAACTTTTTAAAAAATCTGGGCTGAACAGATAATACTAAAGAAAGTTTATTAGCTGTTGAAGACTTAAGAGTTTGGTGAATGAATTGTAGCGCCATCTAGGCTTGAACCCCTGCTTGAGGATCCTCTTAAACCTCGCATCATAATTTCTTATTGCTGAGTTTTGCTAGGCGTGGTAATTTAAGTCATCCTCTTGCCTATCTTATCGATGGGGGAGCTCTTCAACACCTAGAGGTTGGTGTTAAGTACAAGATTTTCTTCGTTTAATTATCTGACGTTGCTATTGTCGCAACATCCACACAACATAGAGATAAATGCTTGCACCAGAGGAATGCAATTCAAAATACTAATCTATATTTAATTAGTATTAGGATTACCTCTCTCCCTTTCTTGCTAAGTTTGAGATGGAAGCCTAATTGACCTTGAGTAGTATTACGTACTTTCACGCTTTTAAAGAGGGTCATCAGAGGCGTCTCCTGTCGATTCATACTACCCTCCAGTTTCGGGCTAAGTCCGACAGCTTCCCTATGAGGCCTGCGACTATGCTTCATCCTCAGTTTTAATAAGCTCAAGCTTCTGCTTCGAGATTTTGATTCCGTCCGTGAGATACAAACTCTGCATTTTTATAATACGTCTTCAATATTAAATTTAATATCATATAAAACCCTCAGCAAGTTAAATGCAATATTTCTAGTATTTATAAATGATTGAAGCAAGGCATTTCGCGAGCTTTCTTGCAAATATTTTATAAGAACGATAAGGAGTAAAGTTCGAACGTATCCTACTTAATATGAGATATTTCTCTCCTCCATAAATTCTGGCCTTCCCATAAGTATATAACTTTCTAGCTAGCATCGTGAATGATTTAATTGTTAAGTATTAAGATAAATTGATCGATTTTAATATGAGTGTGATTAACAAAAAGGAGTTTTTTCTGCTTTGGGCAAAGCAAACGGTCAAAAATCTCAACTTGAAATTCGAGGCAGTTGAAAGAAACTCTCTTGCCAAGCAAATTATGAGGGAAAATCAGGACTATCAAGTGCTTGAAGCTTTCCTTCAGAAATATGGACAGTCTAAGATCTCTATGGACCTTCTCATGATATAGTACTTTAATTTCATTATTTGAAATGAATCCTGAATTTTTGAGCGAGATGCTTATTTTGCATAATAGAAAGGAGTTCTATCATATTGATCAAATGGATGTCTCGCAAGGCTTCATTAAAATTAAAGGGGACAATAAATAATCCATAGCAGCTTAAAAGAAGAGTAATGCAGCATTTAACACAGATTTCTTGGAAATAGAGAGGCAACTTAAAGAAGCCGAAGCATTGAGTACTTTTGAATATAATGATAATATCATCGGAGAGACTAAAGAATTGCAGAAAGATCAGTTTGATTAGTCTATAATTTAATTTCACTTAACAATTTGAGCACATGCTTTAGCTAATGAAGGCTTTCTTTAGAAAACGAATGCTTGATGGCAAAAACATTTTCAAGGTCTTAGCAAAGAACTATGAGTCTGAGGATGTGAAACTTAAGATTTTTGAGCTCATTAAAAAATGAAACTGATATTTATTACAAGCTAGTGTTTTTGGTGTGTTTCTTTTGCAAGGACATAAAAAGTGACTTAGACTTTTACTAACAAGCTGACCAAAGTCTAAACATTTTCTCAAATGCTCTCTCAAACTTGCATCATGACTGTAACCCAATGCTTACTAAATGCGTGACCTAAGTTGTAGGTGAAGCCTTGAAATAATTCACGCTCATCAATGTTAATGATTGCATGCCTTTCATCGGTTAAGATGAGATTTTTATGCGCAAAGCTGCAAAAATCAATCTTAATGAGAGTAAATTTATAGGCACAGAAGAGAGCCAATAGAATTGCAGCAATCTTTTTTAAAACTAAAAATAGAATTAATTTGCCAATCGATCTAAGCCTTACTAGTTGTCTTAATTCAAAAGGACAGAGGATCAATTTGGGGACAAATTAGCCTTGTAAGATGAGCTAAATATCGTTATTGAGCAGAGTTAATTAGGGCAAGGGCTTGGAGACTTTGACTTTACAAAGGGCTAAATTACTCAGCCCTCAATGAATTGGAGAGACACAAGTGTCATAGAAAACACCCTGAATCTTACTCCCAAGCTTAGTCCTCGCAGTCCATAAGCACATGACTTTTTCGGCCAAATGAATGCTAATAAAAAGAGGACTACTCTCAATAAATCAACAAAAATTAGATGTTTTTGTATATTTACTTATATTGGATTACTATAAATTCTTCTCACAGAGACGAGGACTTGTAAATAAAGTTAGAGGAGTTAGAAAGAGAACTTTTCTCTCTTAGATCGGAGAATAAGGCATTTTAAAAATCTATAGATATGATGTAGGACGAGTTAGCCTCTTCAAAAGAGAAAGAAGAGGAATAGTCAAATCGAATTAGTGAGCTAGAGGAAGAAATTCAGACTCTTGATTTTGAGTGTAGATCTTGGCAGAACAAACTTTAGATCAGCGAAAATAAAAGGATATAGTTAGAGTAAGGTGCTAATGGCAATGAGTAGCGACTGAATTTGATAGATAGTCTAAATAGATAGAATGAACTTATGCTTACTGAAAATGACAACTAAGCCCAAGAGATAGAATTCCTCAAATAAAGATACCTCCTATATTATACTTACATGCTATTTTTACTTTTATAAAGAGTTGAAGAACTGTAAAGGCAAAACGATCGAAAAGAGAAGGATCTAGAAAAGTTGAATAGCAAAATAGCAGAATCAAAAACTCATTTTACCGACCAGGGTTCTCTTATTTTATGCAATTTATAAATCTCACAAGGAGTTGGTGACATTTAGAAACAGAGACTCCTTGTAGAATGAGATATTCGAATAAATTCTCCCCTTAATTCAGTAGAACAAGACCTAAATTCAGAATTATCCATTCTAAAGTGATCAAATAAATCCTGAGAAAAACTAATCGATACCTAAATTATAGCTGGCTCAAATGAATTAAACTATTCCATTAGAAAGTAGAGGCATATCTACTAAAAATAAGGACAAATAAGTGAAGAGAAAACTATTATACTCAGTAGGGTGCCAAGTCTATGAATAAAAGTTTAGGAATTAACACTAAGTAAGAGCTTCAAATTAAAAAACAATAACTGGAGGAGGCTTAGTAAACTTATCACTACTTTTTATTTAGTGTTTGGCTTTTAATTTTAAGCTTTAACTGGCTCATTTGAATGATAATTAAATAAGCATCGCAAAATAAAATTGCTTACGATTAGAGGATGAAATAGTTGTGAAGGAATTAAAATTAAAGAGATAGGATCAAACAATTTAAGATTATTTAGATGAGATATCCTCGCTAAAGAATAATTAGGAAAGAGTAAGAAGGAAAAATCTGAAATTAAAAGAAGAGTTATAGGCTATTGAAAAGTCTTACTTGTAAATATAATCAAAGACTTCTAGAATAAATCCCAATCTCCTGACTAGCTTTGTCTTTTCTATTGCTTTTGCCTATTTATTCAGTAGAATGTTTAATTAGGCTTAGTGAGTATTTAGGAAATACAAACTTACTAAGAAGAGGTCTGCTATATATATTTTAAATGAAGATTGAATATAAAGACAGTCTGTGGTTGGAGATATTTGTAAACATAAATTTATTACTAGTTCTTGTTGACTTAGTATTTTTTGTTTAAAAATTTGTTATAAAAATTGAAATGAACTTTTTGAAAACTATAATTGAAGTAACAAAATCTCAGCAGCATGAAGAGCCCAGAGATCCTTTTAATAATTCTGAAGACTAACTGCACGAGTCTGCAACAGATTATAGTCAAAATCGAGACGAGTATCATGAATCAGAACCCTCATAATAGAGTGAAAAACACTTTAACTAAAAATAGCTCAACTAAAATCTTGATGAATAAGAATAAGTGATTTCACCCTAAAGGAGTTCAATTAATATGATGAGAATGATGATTTTGAAAACAATTAAGGACTGTAGCCAGTTTAAGAATACGTTGCAGAACTTCAAAGATAGTAGTAAGCCTTAATTGAGAATCTCAACTAGCTATAACAGAGGTAAGCTACATTGAAAGATTAGCAATAAAATCCTTAACCTGAAAGTAAAAATAACAATCTGGAGCAAAGACATTTAGAATCTCAAGATATTGCCTAAAATGATTACAGCAAGGTGTCATCAGCCCTGCCTTTAAGTATCTAGCTAATGAGAGATAGGCAAAAGTAAAAGACTCAATAACTATAAGAATAATTGCGTAAGAGTAACCTCAATCCCCTCATATAGAAGAAATAGTAGGCGAGCCAAGGGTTATTGAAGTGGTAAATGCCTGAGGAAATAATTACTTAGAAGTAAGCTGCAACTGTCACTCCGCAAAATCAAGGGGGCTATTCTTCTATATCTCCTGCAGCTAAGAAGATGGTTTCAGTAACTATAAATACTCATCAAAATCAGTACATGGAGTTCTAGAAATCTAATCCCACCTAATTGATAGAAAAGCAACTCAAAGAATTAAAGCCAGAGCAGTTTTTATAACTAATTTTTATTAAAATTTTGCAGCCAAAGTCTATTATTAAGGCAGAGTAAAATGCACATAAAAAGAATAAGCAAAGCGAAAAAAGAATATAGCAAGAAGTGGATAGAATTGTCGAGGAATTATAAAAAGCTAAAAGGATAAAAGGACTTTCAAGTTAAACTTCAAAAATTAAAACTGTTGATTACATTGTCAACACTGACGTGGATTATTTAGGCAACAGTATTCTGAGTTCAGATAGCAATTCCCCTTCAAAGAAAGCTTAAAAGAAAAAAGCAAAGATGCAAGGATCCATAAACTAATTTTTTTAACAGTATAGACTCTTTCTTGTCTTCTCATCATAATAAACTTAATCATTATTTTATTAAGATATATAGATAAAATAGATCTAATTTAGGTCAACATCTATGACCTCTCTTTTAGGATAAGATGATGGCAAAGGCAGTATAAGCGAAAAGTAAAATAAGTCTTTAAAATTCAGAGAATATGTGGCGGATGATTGCGTTTTTTGTTTAAGAAGAAGAATAACTGTGATGCAATTGAGTTGTGGCCACAAGTTTTGTGCTTATTGCATAGAGCAGCAACACAACATAAATGGAATTCGTATATACCATATTTAAACATAACTATGATTTTGCAAGAAAACAAGGGCATCTTAAATAGACTCATTCGATGCTACGAATGCAAATCCTAGCATAAACTAACAAATGATTAAATGAATCAAATAAAGCAGCATTAAAAAGATAAACGAGTTTAACCTCCAATCCCACAGCCACCTCTGATAAGAGGCTACAAAAAATGCGAGACTTGCTATTAGGTTAACCAAAATCTTGATAACGTTTTGAATGCTGAGTTTGAGTGCTTGAGTTGTAACATCATGATCTGCAGAGATTGCTTGGAAATGTAACATTTCATTTATCTTAAAGTTCTTTAGTCATTTCTAGAACCCAAAGCATGAAAATCATAGAGTCCTTAAGCTCTTAGATAATGGGAACATTGAAAAGACAGAAAATGATTTCTGCGAAACTCATAGAGAGCGCTTAAGATATTTTTGTTTCACAGATAGAAAACCATTGTGTATCGTGTGTGCAAACTATGAAAACCATAAAAATCACAGAGTCAAACTTATCACCTAGATTTTAGAGGAATAAGCAATCATTAGGTAAAAGCTCTAGTAAGACATTACAAAACTTCTCGCTGAGGTAGATAAAAATATAGGGTTCTTTAAAACTACTAGAGAGGCTATTCTTGCTTAGAGAGAACTTTATCTGTCAAAAATTAGAGCAGATTTTGAAGTGATGTTCAAGTTATTGGAGAAGAAATATAGTGAGATGTATCAAAAAATTGAAAAGGCATTTTAAAATTCACTCAAGGAAAGTGTATTTATACAGGCCGGATTTTCCTCTTTTCATCAGAGACTAAATTATTTGCAAGGAGTTAATCCTTAGAGAGACATGGATAACCTCATTATAAACGAGCTTGCCGAGGACATTCTAAATTTGGATATAGATAAGAGATTCTTTAATGACTTTGATATTTCTGATAGTGTCTTCTTAAATGAGCCCTAGAATAAAATACAGCAAGTGCTTGAAGATTACGATTTCAAAGATGTTTCAAGCAGACATCTCAAGCATATGAGATACTGCTTTATAGAATCTAAGATTCTTGAAGGGCCAACATATATCACTAACGAACTATATATAATGTTTCCTAAAATCAAGGCTACAGAGCTTTTGTATAGAATGAATAGAGATGGCTGTACTCCAGAAAATTTTCACAGAAAGTGTGATAATAGAGGAGCAACACTTACTTTTGTTAAAACTACTAATGGCTTTATAAATTCTGCGTAAATTAAATGAGATAAATTTAAAGAGATTTTTTGTTTATTTGGAGGGTACAATCCTTCTTCTTGGGTGCCCTAATATTGCTACACAGATTATATTTCAATCTATATAACATTTGAGATTGTGATGATGCTTTCATATTTTCGATTTATGCGCCAGGTACAAATAGATCACCTTTTAAATGCCCAGTGAAGAAGGATAAATCTGAATTTGCGATAAAGAATTCTGAACCTGCTTTTAGTCCTGGCTTTGGAGAGGCAAACAACTGCGATCTTTTTATTGCATTTAAGAATCCTGCTAAGAGCTATTCAAAGCTAGGGAATGTGTATCAAGTTCCATTTCAGTACAAGGGCCTAAACTAGTTTGAGCTCCATAATTTATTAGCAGGAACTGAAAGTAACTGGGAACTAGAAGAAATTGAAGTTTATTCTGTCAAATTATAAGACTAATATGATATTTGATTTTAGATTTAAATTATAAATTTTCCAAGAGATAATGTACTCTATTTCTTTATAGAAAGCCTTTTTTATTGAGTGAGTTATGACTTAGTATTTTCAAAAGCTTTAAAATTTAATAAAAATTGAGAACTTGGATCACAAGTAGCTTTTATTTTAGCTCTGCGTCTAGTTTATAAATAGAAGACTTTGATATTTTTAGTTTCTTGCTTGCTTTAACTATAAATTATTGATAGCAGTATTTTTAATCCTAAAGCCAACTGACTCATTTTTAGAATTAGAAATGCTTCTAAGGACTTAACTTTTGTAATTTCATCAAATTTTCAAGATTCTACTAATGCTAATCAGAACTTATTATCGCTTGCTTAAAAGTTTATTATCCTTCTTCATTCTATTTAACTTTTTTAAGCTTGGTCATAATAAATAAAGTTTTAAAAAGAACCAAAATGGAATAATTATTTTAAATTTATTCAATCAATAAAAAATAAAATTGACATAATTATTAAATATTGTGGTATTTCTGTAGAATAAATTTACAAATAGCGCGAAGTAATCAGTTTTTTATTATCAAGTAAATTGCTTCACCAATTTATAATGAATTTATAAAATATGTATAATATATTTAGTCATATTCAAATCTTTATTTAGATTTGAAGTATCTTTGTTGGGTATTGATTGCTTCTATTTTTGCTGATTGATAATCTACTGCGCCTCTATAAATGTAGTTAAACTGTCACTCTCAAAAACAATATTAGAATAATGTTGTTGCTGTTTCTAGTTTCTAAATCTAGAGACATTCAATGACCTCTCTTTAATGCTCTAAGATATCACTTAGTTTTTACTTTATTGGGCTGCTTTCTTTTTCTCAAAAGATTAGAAAAAGCTCTTGCTTTGAGTTTCAGGACCTTCAAAAGAAGAAGATTGCTACTGATTAATGTCTTCATTTATTTATTGCTTTTGAATAGTTGATGAAGATCTTTCTATTGAGTTTTATAATAGTCTTAAATAAGAATAGCTTTAAAATATCTTGTATCCTAAGTTTAATGTGAGAGCAGTTAATTTGATGGAGTTTAGCCCTCTCTAATGTTCTTTGATAATTAACTGATGTCTCTTTACCTGTGCTGGAGGTTCGATTAACCCATTCCAAAAGGTATAATGCTTGCGTTGTATTGAGTAAAGTTGTATATGGTAGGCTTATCAATCTCGTTCAAAAGCCTTGTCCTTCTTTTATACAGATTGTTCAGGTTAAATTAACCCTGCTGATTGCTAATCTGCTCTCGCTCTTACTATTTATTTTTTGCTTTCCTGTATCTAGAAGCTACTTTTATTCATCTACTTAGAGTTATTATGGTATTTCTCCCTCAGAGTCTTAATTAAATAGGCGCTAAGTTTCTCTTGCTCTGTTCATAGAATTGTACTCTAGTTTCTACAGTTACTAAGAATGAGCTTTTTAATGGTGAGCGCGGACTCCTTGCACTTGTTGCAGTATGGGAACTTGAAGCAGCTCAGATTTTTAATAGAGGTTTTGGATTTTAAGCGCACTTGAGCTTAGTATTTGATTTTGCCAGACCATCTGCTTTTGCAGTAGCTGTTAATCCATTCGTGATTTTTAAGTTTCTCTAACGTAGTCTATGAAATTCATTCTCTAAGACGAATGAGAAAGGGTACCCACTGCTTTCGGACTCTAGGTCTGAAAATATTCAGCATTTAGGTTTATAAAGTTTTGGGTTTAAGGCTAAATTTCCATCTGAAAATGCAAAATTTTAGCTTAATAAAATTGAAAATAATTTATAATTATGATACTCTTATAACAATTTTAATAAACTCTCTGTCATGGGTTAACACGTAGCATCAGGTCGGGCCGCACTAATTATAAGCGTGTTTTAGTGGGTGATATAAAAGCCTATAATATATCCCCTGGTGGGTTCTTAATTCCACTAATATTCTAATCTAATCTAATCAAATCTATAATTAGCATTCAAAAGGATTTGATCAAACTATAGCTGGAAGCTTAATAGAAAATAGAATTAAATTAGGATTTAAATTAAAATGGAAAGTTATCTTAGCACTTTAATTGTGCCCAATTTAAATAATTCTTCAACCATTCGAAAGAGCATGAAATTCTAAGAATTTTTTATCGATGCAATTTTTGTGTGGGAGTGCTTAGTCAAGAGTTATAAGCGATACAATTTCTGCTGAAACTGATATTTGGTTTTGAGAGCACTGCGCTAGCCAAATCTCTCAGCAGAGATAAGCTAAAAGAATCTCCAAGAATGAAATAGTCGTAGAATATAGCTGAGAATTTAATGAAAAATCAAATTAATTAATAAAAGTGATTAAAATGGATTTAAATCGCGACAGTTGAAGTGTCTCAGAATCGAGCAATAATTAGACCATTCGATTCAGCATAGAATTCTAAGAACTTTTCATCCTTGCAACTTTTGTGTGGGAACGCTCTGTCAAGAGTTATAAGCCACACAAGTTATTCTGAGTTCGATATTGAAGAATTTGAAGAGTGCTCACTTCATATCTCCCTGGTGAGAGGTGCTGAGGCGATGATTAAAGAAGAAACTCATATTAATTTTTGATAAGCTATCGAACAAGCTACAGATCGAGGGGTGAATCTGCGATTTCAACTGCCACCATTTTGCAACTCCTCATTTATTATTTTAATCAATCACCGATTTTAATTAAATTCTATACTATAATACAAGCTATCGAGCAAGCTGCAGGTTGAGAGGTGAATCTCACAATTTAACTGACAAATTTTTACAGATTTCTCCTTATTATGTTAAACAATTTCCGATTTTAATTAAATTTTATATTATAATGGCTTTTTAAATTAAATTATTTATCTCATTAACAAAATATATTTTTCTTTTTTCACTTGCTATTAATTTACTTATTTAAAATTCCTGTGAGAATTAAATTATCTCTTTATATAAAAGTTTTTCTTTTTTACCTTAAATAATTATAGCTTGCTAAATACTATTTTATTTAGAGCCCTTTCTAATAAATCTTCTGCCGATTGCGTACTCATTGTTTGCATGCCACTCTTCGAAAGATTTTCTTAAGATATTCTCATAAAGTTCTTGTTTTGGACCCGTTTGAAATTGATTAGTTGCCCTATTATAGATTGGATAGAGTATCTCAAAATTTTAACCTTTCTGATTCCTTTCCCAACTATCCTTTGCCTTCAACCTCCTAATTTTGATTTGATCTCTTTCCTCTTATGGTAATTACTATTTGCCAAATACCACTCTTCATTATATCTCTACCTTCTCCTTCTTTAAGTATTTTTCTTTTCTTTTATTATTAAGACCTAGTATTCTGATAGTGTCTTCGATAAGCGATTGTTTTATTGTACAATCAAGAGGAGTATCAGTGTTTAAACTAGGTGAATAGTTTACCTCCAAAAGCCAAGGCTTCAGATTCTGGTCAAACAACACATCAAACCCGAGAATATGGAAACATTAAGAGTTTTCTAGATCGTCAGGCTTAGCACTTCAGTAGCAATCATGAATTTAGGGAAGCCCAGAAAGTATAGTCTTGAGAATAATATCCTTTATTTGCATCCATAAATATTCATAGATTATCCTAGTTCTGGTTTGAAATTTATAGCAAAACAGATCATAAGCTTCTTTTATGGCCTACATTTAATAAATAATATATTTTAATGGCAAATTTTTATTTTCTTAGTTGCTCTCATTGCCATATGTAAATTTATCACTATCCTTGTTGATAGCGTAATTAGTGAGATGCATGCAAAGATCAGATATATTAGATTATTTCGGTTTTTCATATTGAGAAGTCGCAAATCTAGCTAAACCGTCATTATAAATAAAAGCTCTAAGAGGATTCACTCCAGTTATTAAAACATAAACGCGAAGGTCGAATTTTAATCCATCTATCAACAATGGCTTATCTATATATTACTATACTATGATATTTTTAAGTTAGTTTGAAGTTATTTAATGATTGTTAGAGCTCTCAAACTTTTTATTAGCCTCCAAAAAATCTAGATTTCAACTCAGAAATATTCCTTTACCTTAGCAACTTGCCTCAGGCTTGACTATGAATGTATCTTAGCTATTTTTAGAGACGAAATGTTATTTTAGCTTTTTTAAATCCTGTGGCAGCACCCAGGTTTCTGGAAAAAATTGAAATTCATCTGGATAACATTTTTTTAGGCTAGAGAGATTTATAGCGAGTATATTTTTCCTGGAAAGAGAAGAAATGCCTGGGAATCTATTGACTCTTTGGTAGATTTTCATTTTAATAAGGAAAGAGGGCTAGACTTGTCCATCTAACCAACAAATATCCCAATCATTTTATTCTTCTTCGTTCTTGATCTTAAAATTCATAGACTCTGCAACTCACTCCATAATATCATACTAAGTATGCTATATGTTTAAAATCAAGTTATTAGCATTCTAATCGCTCTATTTTTAATTCTTTCTTTTTTACTGGCCATCAATTTAGGATGGTTTTTCATCTTAAACTTATATGAGTGCTGCATTTTTACTTAAGTCTATTTGATAAGGAGAGTGGTGAGGCTATAAGTCCTTGGTATTATCATTTATCGTATCATGATAGTTGTTTGAATTTATATCCATAAGATGTGTACTCTAATTTTGCGGAGAATGACTAGTATTTTGTTAGATTTGGTAACTCATTTTATCCTAATTATCCGTTTTAATCCAATTTATTTTTCACCTAAACTTGTTACTCTTATAGGTTCATTCCATCAGAGTGATCCATTTTCATTTAAGAATTATTTAAGAAAAGAATTAAATTAATGAAGAGTAATTAAGGTCTCATTGCTGCTGGTTTATAGCCCTCTGTTCTCACTTAGTTTTCTTGTCATCGTTTGCAGCCTAGGCAACAGATTCCCCATTGTCATCAAATTTGTCATTCATTGTCATAATTTCTCTCTCCTTCTTATTGATAGTTCCTCCTCTGCTAGTGGCGCCAGTCTTGCTGCCACCCTTTTTGCCGCTCATCTTTATACCTAAAGCCTTGGCTTCAGCAATTGCAGCTTATCTGGCTGCTAGCATAGCTTGCTTATTATGCTTTCCGCCGCTTTCATCCTTATTGAGTTGCTTTAGCATGCCAAGTATAGTGACATCCATTCCCCAAGGTGCCTTAGCGTTCAGTTTATCTTGTTTCATCTTTGCGAGGCGCTCATCTTAAGTAGAGAGTGCTCTGCGAATTTAAGCAAGTCTTACTTCATAGCCTCTCTCAAGCACATCTCCCTTAGGCTTGCGATTGTAAGGAGAATTGAAGTCTACTTCTTCAGTTTCCTTCTCATAAATCCAAGGCACTCCTGCTTTCTCAAAATAAGTTCTTAGTTCTGCTTTCTAGCGACCATTAATAACTGCGGGCCTCCATTTTCCATTTACAAGGGAGGGCTTTATCATGTCCTCTATTGAGTTCTTAGAAAGCAATTTCAACCACATTTTATTAGATTATTATTTATATCACTCAAACATATTAACTATACTAATCTTTATGAAAATTATTAAATTGAAAATATTTCACGCTAAAATTTTTCGTTTGTTTATTAATCTCCTTATCTAAATAAATAAAAAGATTAAGGAAATAATTTGCGTCATTAAAAACTCTCAGATTAATCATTAAATTTAACATTACCCTTATATTAGACTCCAGTGAATATTATTCAATAATAATATGATAGCAAACAAAATTAATTAAACTAAAAATTTAAATGCCAAGAGAGATAGTAACAATATAAGTTGGATAATGCGGGAATCAGGTACAATTACACTTGTTTTCATTATTCTTTTTTTTAGATAGGTCTCAAGTTTTGGGAACTCGCTCTTAGAGAACATGCAGAATATAATAAAGCTTTGATCTATGATGAAGCCATCAGCAGCTTCTTTAGAAATGTTGACACAAGGTTCAAAGAGCAAAAAGACCTTACATGTGGCTCGCAAATTGCAGATTTAAAAGCAAGAGCTATCGTCGTTGATATGGAATGTGGAGTTATAGACAACAAAATTCTAGGCGGCGAGCTTAGAGATATATTTGAAGAAGACTTATTTTTTGAAAAATTATTAAATTTGAAGCTAGATAGTGTATTAAAGATATGTCTGGTGCAGGAAATAATTGGGCATGTGGGCATCATTTCTATGGCCCCTAATACAGAGAAGAAATAGAGGAGAAAGTTAGACAAGCAGTAGAAAAATGTGATTCCTTACAGGGCTTTTTCTTTCTACATTCTCTGGGTGGAGGAACTGGAAGTGGTTTGGGAAGTTACATTATAAAAGACTTGGCAGATATCTATCCAACAGTTTTTAAGTTTTCAACCTGTGTATTTCCTGGAGAAGATGACAACGTTGTGACATCCCCTTATAATTGCATGCTTGCACTTAATGTTCTGATAGAAAATGCTGATTGTGTGTTACCAGTCGACAACTAAGCCCTTTTCGATATTGTTAGTAGAGTTGAAAACTAGTACACAAAGAAAGAAGAGGCAAAGAAGGATGTATTCAAGGACCATGGAAGCAACCCATCAAACTAGATTAAGGATGGATCTTCAGTTTTCGATATCTCTGGAGCAGGCAAGAAAGTTCGTCACTATGAAAAAGAAAATTCTGTAGTAGCTCATGTGATTAATAACCTAACATGTTCGATGAGATTTGAAGGAGATTTAAATGTCGATTTGAATGAGATTACCATGAACTTAGTTCCTTTCCCGAGAATGCACTTCCTCTTATCAAGTCTCTCTCCTCTTTATAATGTGCTAAACCCTAAAGTTTAGCCTAGAAATATTGACGAATCGTTTAAAGAAGCACTTGACAGAGGAAATCAGTTGATTCAATAAGCAAACCCTCAAGACTCTCTTTACCTTGCCTGTGGTTTAATTGTGAGGGGACAGAAAATTGAAATATCTGACATCAATAGAAACGTGGAAAAACTTTAGAAAAAGCTAAAGTTTGTGCACTGGAATAAGGAAGGATTTAAGGTTGGACTCTGTAATTAGCCTCCGCTCAATATGAATTACAGTCTACTTGCACTTTCAAACAATACATGCATCAGGTAAATTCTTAATAGACTTAGGACGAAGTTCATGAAGATCTACAAATTTATTAAGCTCAACATGTATGATATTATAAATTCATTTTACAAACAGAAGGTTTTCGTGCATCATTACACAGAATATATGGAATAAAGTCATTTTGACTACAGCTTAAATAATTGCGAGAGTGTCATCAATAGCTATGAAGAAATGGAGCAAAAGTAATCTGGAGTTTATTTAGGAGGGATGGGCTTTGATGAAGAGGAAGTTGATTATTCACATAAGCAATATTTATGTCTTTAATTTAGTTTTGTTTTTCAATTTTCAATAATATAGATTTCGTCCTATCATTTGAAGAAGAAAGAGATAGACTAACGCTTATAATTGTACGATTATAGATTCTATATAATCTTCTGTATTTAAACGTAGAAAAATAAATCTAGAAAAAGAGAAACTATATCAATGGAATATATGACTCCTCATTATAAACTCTTTCCTCAGATCTAAAATGAAAATATCATTAAATGGCATATGATGTCGATCCCCACCGAATATAACTGCGTAGTCTCCATATATCAAGCAAGAATGGCCGTCTCTTGGCGCAGGTCTTTGGCCTTAAATCCTCAAGTAACTTCCATCGCCTCCCATAATACCTTATAAAGGCTCATTAATCTTTGATCCAAAAGCATCAGAGTTTATTTAAGCGATGCTCTGTCTTTTCTTCTTCAAAGCACTGAAGTGAGACTCCAAAGTTTGATCTGCATTCTTTATTATATAGGAGTTCATCATCTTGACTGATGTTGGGGAATGTAGCTCAACTTATTCCCTTTCTTGAGTAGCGATTTTTTGAAGTTTAAGACGGTTGAACTTATTCCTCGATAATGAACTAATCCTTAATCCAAAATTTTAAGAAGTAGATAGCATTTTATTGGCAATACTCTATGATTGATTGATAAAGGTCTAGTTGACTTTAAAGTTTAGATTAGCAGCCTATGTTGTTAATCTCTTGTTATAGTTCTTTCTTTGAACACCTTCCTGGGAAAATTACAATCTTCCTACCATAGAGTTACGAGTCAGCTATGTTGGATTCAATTTTAAAGTAGAGAGCTAGCTATTTAAGTTCAACTCTTGCTGAATATTTTAATAGGGAAAATTTGCTTTCTCATAAGTATTTGGGTCTATCGTCTATAGACTTTGCCTCGCTTCGTCTTCTAACTTCCAAATTTTCTTAAGTCTTACAGGAGACTAAAGTTCTTCAAAGAATATTATCCAGCGCTTGTTTCGAAAGTCAAACAAAACCATGTCATCAAGTTCTTTTGTGATGTCATACATGCCGCCATACACCAACATCATATCTCATCACATAAAACGTTCATGTATGCACATTAAATATCTTTATAAAGGCAAGCAGTATGACCGCTTCGAGGCCAAGGCTTTATATCGTTCTCATCTAAGCGAATTTATTCCCACTGCTTTGTTGAAAAATTAAAAATCCAAATGTCGTTTAGCATCTAGAACTAGGTAAACTAAGACAAAAATAAAAATCATTTTAAATAAACTGGGCCAAAGTTTATCTCTTCCTCCAAAAATGATCATAGAATCTCCAAATATCAAAGCTGAATGACCTGCCCTTGGCTCTGGAGCCTCTAATCCTAAAATTGGAACCTGATCCCATTTATTCTCTCTCAGATGATATTTGAAAATTTCGTTTGACCTTTCTCCGTTTGGTAAGAAGCCTCCAAAAATGATCATCGAGCCTCGTACAAAACGGCTGAATGACCTTCTCTGCTGCATGGAATTTCTCCCTTTGCCTCAATTATATCCCATTTATAACCCTTTAAATCTAAGACATACAAGTTGCTATCTTAAGGCACTTTGGTCTCCTTTTTAAAACCTATTTAAAACAAGAATATGGATATCCTCTGCATCCACTTCATATCTACTCTATCTTCTAAGACTTCTTTTGGGTTACAAAGTACTCCCTCCAAACACATAAAGTCTTTCTCCATAAACAATAGAGGTGTGATAAGAAATTAGCTAATTTATTCATTAAGATATTATTTTAAAGATTAAAATGCGACCTGGCTAATCCTTTCCATGAGTATCTATCTTGACCCAATTTACCTTTTTCTCATAAGATTCTTGATATTCACCATAGCTTTGAAATTCTGAAAGTCGACCAAGATCGAGCATCCATAAACTATCAAGAGATCCCACCTTGATATCACTTCCACCGAACACATACATCCTAATCGTTTTGAATCATTCATCAAACTTACTTTTTGCCTATCAAAAAGGAGGAGTGATAGGCTCGCCGCTCTGGTTACTTTCCCTGCATTCGGACTTCAAACCAATTCTAGTTCTCTCCTGTGTAAATGGTTTCACTCTTTAGACTCGTTTACCGAAATATAGAATTATAGGCCTAAACCTAAGTTCCGAAAGTATTTTACTGATGATTAGATTTATTAAGGTAACCTGATTTGTTTAGAGTTGAATTTGAATTGAATGGGCTGCTCTATGTTTGGATAAAAATTTAATGCAAGCCATTTTTAGATTAGGAATTATAATTAGTGTTTTAGATTCCATTTCAACTCAATTTAGTTGGTTATTTATTATTCAAGATAGCTTCCTGTTCCTCATTTGATTCTTGAAGTTCTACAAACTACCTCAAGTCTACAAAATTAATTTAATGAAGAGGATCTTTCTTTTTGATAGTGAGCTATTTTGGCTTAGCTCTGCTATTCTCTCTTATATTTTGATTACTGCTTTACATTAAATTACAATCTAGTTACTCAAATTATTTCAAATATTTTAAACAAATTGTTATGAATGTGTTGATTAAAGAACGGATCCTTTAGAGATTATAGAGATAGTTATTGCTATCATTTGTTTGAGTTCGTTAATTTATAACAAAATTATTTAGTAGATTTAAAATCTACTTTAAAAGTCGAAAATAACTCCTAGATATTCATCAACTAATGTTAAAAGCTTTAGCGCTTTTTAGAGAAAGGACTAGAAAGCAAGTAGTATATCCACTTTTGAGGTACTTCATATTCAAAATCTGAGAAAGATAGTTATCTCTCAATACGAGCTTCATCCAAAGTTTACACCTATTGCATCAGAGTTATTAAGGGTTGATTATCTTAATCTAGAATGGTAAAGATATAGATAATTTTTCATGATAATAGATTAGATTCACACTCTGTAGCTTTGTAACCTTCACCAGGTGAAAATATAGCTATAGATATAGAGATGATTTTATTTGAATTAAACTTTTTTAGGAAGACACAAGCTTTTTAATTATTCGGCTAATTTAGTTTCAAGATATTTGAGAACTTTAATTTCCTCAAATGAGGAACTTAAATTAATTAAGATAACTAACTTTGTTAGGATCTAATAAATTGCGGCTTATAATGGATTTAAATTAAGTTATTATAAATTAAGTTTCCATCTTTAAAAGCAAAACTTAATCTTTGAAACAGAATAAACATCCATGTTAAAGCACTTTATCCTAAAGGCAAAATCGATAGTTAGGCCTGATCCCACTCTCAATTTAAAGTTAAACAAATTGAACTTCGACGATAGTTTGCCAACCTATGGGCTCATTCGCCAGAGTCCCTAGTATAGATTTCTGGTAGATGAGTATTTGCAATAGCATCCAGAGCCAATCGAAATCAAAGAAGATCAGGACATTACTAAAATTGAAGGTCTTAGTGATCTCTAAAAACTCCTATTTATAAAATATGTTATAAACAGATACTGTCTTATCATCAGAAGAATCATTTGAAAAAGCTGAATGTGGGCACTATCTCCGATATGTTTGAATTCCTCACCAAGAATTACTTCACTCAAAAAGATATCAGGGAAGGTATTTAGTCTCACTTTGTTTAAATTAGTATTCTGATGCTTCTCAGTTCACAGCATAAGAAAGTTGATGCTAACTATTTTGTGAAAGGCCTCTTCCAGTCAGTTTTAGAGCACTCTCCGACTTAAGATCAGATAGAGTTCTTCTACTTCATGGATAAAACCAACCTGATTTACCCCTACACACTTGTCTACTCTGATGCAATGGAAAAGAGGACAGAGACAAACTGGAAGAGTCTTAAAGTGCTTGAGCAGGAGCACAGACTCATGAATTACTCAACTATGGGGAAGTTCATAGACTTTGAGATAAGTAATCTGAAGAGATCTACTCGCCAATATTTTGACCGACTTCACAAGGAAGTAACTAAACACATAAAGTAGGGAGGTGACCTCACCAATTAGCAGATGATTGATATTTTAGAAGTCTACTCTATCCAAGAAAAAGGCTCTCTCTCGAAGGTAGATATGCTGTTGGAGCGTCTGATAGTTGATTACGAGATTTCTACTGTGGACTAAGCTTTGATGCTTTCTTATTACCTCATTAGAATGCCAGGGTAGGTCAGAGACCTCAAGAATTCAAAGCACTACAAGAATGTTTTAGAAGAATGCTTGTAGTATATCTCTGATAATCAAGATGACATAATATACGTTGATCAATTCGTGACACTTGCAAGCCTCACTTTATCGCCAGAGTACTAGCAAATTGTACCTAAGGAGAAGCAATATGAATTGGTTTAAATTCTTATTGCTTAAATTTAAACTCAAAACATCTAATTAGAGTATAACCTATGATTAAAATGAGATAATCAATGAGGAATTTGGGTCTAAGCTGCATGATGCAATATCATTTAAGTTTAATGAATGCAAATAAGGTAGATTTCTTGAGACTAGTTGAGGGGTGTCTTCGTTATAAGGGAACCGCTGAGAAGAAAACCGAAGTGAGAAAGAGTATATTGAGTATCTGCAAAGATGTGCCACAGATTAGCGGCATTTATCACAATGAGTACCATAACAAAATGATTAAGAAAACTCTCACGCCTATGATCAAGTACTGCAACAAACACTTAGAGACTGATTCCAAGAAAGCCCCCAAAGATATCTTTGGAACAGAGACATGGACTGCTTTCGCTCTCCTCTTTATAAATAATTCAATTAAGAAGTTAAATCAATACATTATGTATCTTAATTAATTTTCTCTGAGGAATTAGAATGAACACTCAATTTATAATCGGTATTATAAGTTATGATAGTTTTTCTTTAGTTTGAAGCAAGTGCTTGAATATAAGAAAGACTACAATCACTTAAACTTTGATACCCTGATGGAACTGATTAAAGTAGATCTCCAAAGCTTGCCAAACCCAGATGCTCAGCCTAGTTTACTAAACAGAGAATTCGGAAGATACATAGTGACTAAATTTACCTAGGACGAGGCAAGGATAAAAGATAAGCACCTCAGTCTAATTCAGCAAGGCATCTCCAAGTACAGCGTTGCATTCCCAGAACCACAAGATACCTACAAAAAGTGCTTCGACTTAGTTCTTACTAGGAGTCTCAAATAAATATACAACTAGAAATGAAATTAATTATTAGCACTATTATTTTTATCAGTTGGGTAATTCCTTCATCTCTAATATGTGATTTTAATGTTTAATCGAACTAAATATTTTATCTACCCCACTGTAAAAGATTCGAGGATGAAGGAAATATTATTTACTTAAATCATAATAATATATAAAAATACAATACGAGTTATTATATAGGAGATAATATGCTGGGGTAAGTCCCACAGCTTAGTTGAAAGTGAGTGAGTTATTAGCAGGTTAAACATTTTAACTTTCTACCTTTCCAACTTTAAGAAGGGGTGAATTACTCTTGTCTAAGTTATTATTTCTAACTTTAGAAAGAGAAAGTATACTTTCACTGTTTGCTATCTCCGCACCATTTTCGAGATTCATTTAGTCCTCTGGAAAAATCTAATCTTCAAACCCTCATAAATCTTTATAGTCTATATTCTAAAATTGTGTCTTTGTTGTGCGTATGGTGAAGTTTTGCATTTCAAATGCGTTTGAATGTAGGTTACAAGTGAACTATAGATGAGAATGAACTGAAAAATAAAATTAATTTTCTATTTAAATAAAAATAAGTTAAATCAGCTGCAGTTGAAGTGTATCCAATTTAAATAATTATTAGCACATTTGACATATCATCAAATTATAATGACTTTATATTATTGCAACTTTGTTTTGGGGTGTTCAGAGTTTTAAGCGACAAATATCAATATTGAATATGAAGGAGAGTATATCTCACTACTGAGAGGTGCTGTGAAGTTTATTAAAGTAGAAACTCCTATTAAAGTTTTATAGTCTATCAAACATGCTACATATGGATGGAGGGAGGGTGTAAATCTTCAAATTTGACTGCCACCATGCTTCATCTACCGACTTATTATTTTAATAAATCATAAATTTTAATTAAATTCTATTCTATATATTTGTGTATCTCACACACTCTCACTTACTTTCTTATCATTTTAATATAATTATTCTCAAAGTTGCAATCAACTTCAAATAATTGCCTAAATTTATTTATTTGCAAGGCTTAATATTGCCATTATTCTAATAAAAAACAGATGAATGTTAAAAGTAAATATGTTCTGAATCGATAAAATATATTCGTAAATGTTATAAAAAGGGATTTACTAGAAATTATTAAAGAGATTTGCATGCTAAATTAATTTAAATATCAAACTATAAATGAGGAATATATGTTGAGTTATTATTCCATTAGATATTGAAGCGATTGTTAGACATATAAGCCTAACAAAAGCTGTGTCACTTTCTCTCTGAAAGTGACTTTGACTCCTTCTGTCACTGGCCCTGAGCGAGGAAGGATCTTTTGTACTGACTGGGGATATTGGGAGTGGGGCCTTAGATGAGAATCTTTGCTCTGTGTGATAAGTTTGAGTTCCCCCTAGCAGATTCCATAGGTCTTCCAGCAGACTAATCTCACTTCTTACTGTCTCCGTGCTACTTCTTTTTCAAATAATGGCATAATAATTATTATGAAGATGTTTCAGATTGAGTTTTAGCAGACTACTATAAGTTATTGTTGGGGCCTAGGCATAAGCTCCTCCAGGACTAATCGATCCTAAATAGTTATTGTTATTGGAAGCATTCAGTGTGACGTTGTTCATGTTTATTTGAGAGTTTTCCATAATTATACCTCCGTTAGAGGACTCAAGCAAATTGTTTTAATTTAAATTTATGGGGAAAAATAAAAAAGAGCAGAATAAAGCACAAAGCTTTGAGATATTCTAAATTTATCTAGGGTCAAAATATTTTTAAAATCATCAATTTAAAGTATTAATATATTGATTTGACTAAACTTTCTCATTTTATATAGAGAGAGAAAGAGATGTTCACAATCTCTAATATAATATTTTAAGATAGCCTATTGTTGAGTACGCCTGAATTCTATCTTGACAAATAATTTTTAGGGTCCATTTTTTTCAAATTTGTGATGAATTGAAGGAGAAATATTGCTTAACGATTGATTGAGAGAGCTTTGCTGATTGATTCCCAAAGCACTATAATTTATAAACATCATTTTTTATTAAGAGTCTTTTATAGGAGCAACTATAGGACTCTTAAGAGTAAACTTAAAATCTTTAGTAGTGCTAGTGCCGTATCTTACTACAGAAACGTTCTATATCGACTTCAGTTCTTTACCGCTAAAGAGAGTTGGTTTAACTTTTAATCTGTGCTTTTTGGTTTACCAGGATAGTCCCATCCGCAGAAACTCCCTAGATTAATCCGTTTGAGTAAGCTGAGTCACTCACTTCATTTGGATGCTGAGATAGCCCAATCGCCATAGAATGATTAAGCGAGTGATTTAAATTCAAAATTAATCTTGAAAATTGATTTGCAGAGACATTAATTGTATTAGCCATGAGCTGTTCTGCTAGCCCTTAGATCTCTCTCTTTATTTCAACCTCTATTAGATTGAAGGCTGGATTCATGGCTTGAGCGCAGAATCTCTCATAGTAGTCTTTCAAGCTCATGCACATTTGCACTTTGGTATTGTAGTTGTTCTTTGCATTTTAATTATATACTATAATCCTTATATACTTTACATCTATCTCTGCTATTTTCTTCTTTAAGTATGATTCTAGCTCAATCTCCATGAGTTGTGCGAACATTTTGTTTTCCTCTGATGGCCTGTGGACCCATTTCTCACAATATTTCATAATGAAGATTATAATTCGATAGGTAGTGTTTCTTTGAGATGTTGAATGATCGGATCATATCCTTCTTGCAATGACTGAGATAGTCATCGAACTCTGGTTAAGTCATCTCCTAAATATTTTTGTCAGAAGTACCTGGGTAAAACACTCTTTGCATCTATACTTTTGTTGTCAGACCAGTTTTGAGCCTTCTGCTGAGCTTTTTGATAGTTATAAGTAGTAAACTTAA
The DNA here is from genome assembly GCA_027382625.1 of Tetmemena sp. SeJ-2015. NCBI lineage: Eukaryota > Ciliophora > Spirotrichea > Sporadotrichida > Oxytrichidae > Tetmemena > Tetmemena sp. SeJ-2015. The sequence continues at coordinate 147,963 of JAJKFJ010022473.1, forward strand.
TTTAAAATGAGATAGTCTTGTTTCTGAATTCATTCTTCTCTTCCTAGTTTGAGTCTGGGAGGCCGCTCAAAGCCTTGTGCATTAGCCAATAAATAAATGGATGATATTGCATGGCCTCAAAGAGCAAGTCTTGCATTTTCATCTTTCTTTTGGAGGCTATGTTTTTGACTCGCTCTTTCATAATTCTGAAGCGGACTATGCTTGGGGCCTTCACATTCTTATCTGCTAAGGGTAAGTCATAGTACTTCTTGCGTGTAAACAAACCTGCCTTTTTAGTGGGGTCTTTATCTATTTTGTACTGATAGCAAAATTAGCAAAGGATATAATATATTAAGAGATCAATATTGAAATAAAAACCCTTTTGGTTAAATTTTTTAAAAAAAGAAAGCTTCTTTATTTTCCATTTTTAAAGAGATTTTAGAGATAAGTTTAAGTTTGCTTACAATTTCAATCAAATAAGAACCTATGGATAATCATAAAGGTGGCTACTCAATTTAATAATAGAATACATCGAATAAGTTACACCTGAAATTTTTATTTTATCTTTTAAAATAAATGGAAACTTTAATATAATTGAAGCTGCATTCTGATGCTACGTGGAAGGAGATAAGGTCTAGTTGGTTTTCAAACAGAAAATCAAAAGAGCGCCATTAATTTATATATAATAAGGTTCTGATAAATTATTGTTAATCCCCTAAATTTTAAAAAGAAAGGCCCCGCAATTTATTTTATGTTATATATTAAATAAATAAGTAATGCTATCTCTGAAAAATATACTATCAAAGTGTTAAAAGTTTATTTGGGGGGGGCTTACTTTTATGAGTTGTACCTTTCTTTTTTCAGCCGTGAATCTTAAACAACTATCTGACCAAAAATTCTTATAAATAAAATTATATGCATTAGTTTTATGCATTAATCAGATACAAACATTATTTTTAAAAATTCTTTCTTCTAAATGAAAAATTATCTTAGAATACTTCGATCTTAATTTATAAAATTCTTCCTTTATTTGATTTAAATCTTGAATAATCTTCATTTGAAGCCAAAATAAAAATATAAATTAGTGACCTTTGTACTTTTGGTGCAACTTTAAAGAATTAGAAGCATTTCTTTTTCATAGATATCTTAACAAGTTCAGGCCTATATCCTTATAAATGAGTAAATGAATTATCCTCTTTTGTGGCTGCTAATGTAGGAATAGTAGTATGCGTGCACCCCATCCTGAGCTATTTCTCCATAGCCTCTTATCTTTCTTGGAGAGAAGCCTGTACATTAAGACTTTCTTTGGCTCTTTATTCTAATTTAATGAAATTTATCATAGAGTGAGCTCTATCTCTAGCTGAACTTTTTTCCGATTTTGGTATAGACCTATGACTGTTCAAATTATCTAATCAAAATTAATTTTTTTTCTTTTATGATAAAAAGAACATTCAAATTTTAAAAAAAAATAATGGTAGATTTTATCAATTTAAAAAGGATTAAAATTCATCCTATTTTGAAAGTTTGAAATCTTCTGGATTTTTTTTCTCTTATATATTTAACCTTTAAAGAATATTTCAAAAATGTGTGCATACTGATTTAAATTAAGTTAAGAATTAAATTGAAATTCTTATCATTCTTATCGTCTTCATTATTTACAAACAAGTTGCTCTTGTTAGATCTAAGATGGGAATCGTTTGAAATAGCTCTTTATACTTAGATGTCTGAACCCTAAACACTGAATCTGTTGATGTTGGAAATAGATCTATTATGCATTCTTTCGAAAGAAGACTTCTAGTTCTCAGAATTATTTTACTGATAAGCTTTCCCATTTTCATAGGTACCTCTGCCGAGCATTGAATTACCCCTCCCCACATCTGCTAAAGTACTCATGTGCCGTTCTCTCTCAGGCTCTTCCAGGATCATCTAATTATTCCCTCTAATCATATCTCTTGTAATACTTCTCTAGTCTCTGTGCTAGCAGGAAAGCAAGTTAATATTTGAGTCTTCCTCTTCCTTGATTGCTTATTGCTTTATAAGAGTTCAAGAAATCTAAAGGCCTCGTAACTATGTTATTTTATGCAGTTACAAAATAACAAAATGTTTTAATCAATGGCAGACTTGTACTGATAAGTATTCTACCTCTAGTGCTAGTGATAAGGTTCTCTATCTTGTCTTTTTCAGACCTTCTTATGAATTAGGGGGAATTTAGTCTTGGACTGAGGAAGTAGTTCCTCTCAAAAGGCAGTTCATTTGACTGTATTAGTCAGAATAAGGCATTTAAGATGACACCTTATACTCGCTATCAAAACATAAATAGGATTTAAAAATTGCTAGTATTCTCAACGATAGTATTATTCTTTCCTATTCCATTTAAGGGACTGTTTCTTTTCATAAGCAGATCATACCCGAGCCCTCTTTGATTGTAATTCGATATCTAAAGAGGCTACGTGATATTCACATTGTTAACAAAGTAAATTTAGATATCTCATAATTTTGTTGCTCCTATTCAAAGCTGAGAAAATAAAAATACAGTTATCTCAAACTGGTAGAATAATGATGTTGTCTTAGAGAAGAGCGTTTTCTGCATTTCGATTAGAGTCCAAGTTAAATTATGAAATAATTTACTTTAAAGTTGTCAGTTTTAAGCTTGTAAAAGCTAGTCTGCTTCTTCATAAAGTGAGGCACTCCTGAGTCTTAATTTAAAAATAATGGTAATATTTTCTTGCTTTTCCTCTTCTTATTGCTTGCCTGCAACTGGACTTAGCATTATAAAGTTGTTGTTATTCTCAAAGAAGTTGCGAGTAGAGCCCTTCTTTTCCTCTATCAAATTAAAATGAATTGTTTTGCCTTTCATTTTGATCAAAATTGGATTCGAAATTGAGTCTGTAGTCAGGCTTGAATGTTGCAATATCAGAATTCTTAATAGAAAATACACTTAAGATAAACTCTTTGACTTGGACATATTATGGAGACCAGAGCTTTTTCCATTTGATTTGAGGTGATACTTCTCAGAGTGAATTTAAAGAAGTTTAAAGTATGGAGTGTAGTTGGTGTGCTTCTCTATACGCGATCTCCTGAGTGTTACAGCCCTCCTTTCGATAGCCATCGTTTCCCGAGATATTGAGTTGCTCTGTATGTGTCTTGTCTCTACCATCAACACTGATGTTGAGGAAGGGTTTTCCTTCTCTGATAATCTTCTTATTTTCTTCTTCCTCATCGTCTTCATCATCTAATTGGTTTTATCCAAGGTGTATTTTTGACACATCATTTATTTCTATAGCAAATAAATGTTATACAAAATCCTTCCCATAAAAGAAATGTGCTTATTCTATATTGTAAATAACACTTACTAAATGACAAATCCATTGCATATTTGTTCACTCGCTTGCTACATTAATTCAAAAATTAAAAATTTAATAATTCTAAAAGTCGAAAGGACTCTCAAACTCATCAGTCACTAAAATCGTAGTTAAATATACTTGAGATAGATCACAGAAATAATTCAGTATGATAATTATTTCTTAACGCATCTATTTAACTCAGATACCCTAATGACTTTATATCTCCTTAATTGAGATAGAAAACCGCTGGCGGCCAATTTTTTTAAAATCCAAATCCAAAATTTTTTCCTCCCTCCTTTCTTAAGTATTGATTAGTAAAGAAGTGAAATTTTATTTAGCTCATATCTTAATTTGAGATAACTTACAGTCCACAAGTTTTGAGGCGTTAATTTTGAAGTTGTTTTCTCCAATGAATATTTTCTTATATGATATGATCTGCCTTTGCTAATCATTTACCAGAAAACTGTCTCTATTGAGCTCAGTTTTTTCCATCTATACTTTACTAGAGTCAGCTGAAAGATGGTGATGATTAATGGATTCGTTTAATATTCCTATCTATGCATTAGCTAGAGTTTAAATTATACTAGCATGCAATTAATCGCTTAAAAGTTTGATGAGCATTTAATGAAGTTGATGGTGGCAGGTCTTCATCAGGAATCGATCTGTTCTCTAACTCATCAATCTCTTCCTATTAACAAATGTAATTATCATTTTGCCTATATATTTAAATTATATTTTTGAATAGTTGGCAGAGTCTTCACTCTCCTCTTCATCTTGCCCATCTCTTGATTTCTTCTAGCTCTGTAGGATTCTCAAATTTTCATAACTTCCTGATTAAAATATCAATGCTTTAATTTAGCCCAAGAAATTACAAACATACACTTTTTCCAATATTACAAATGTACTTGCTAAATTTATTGCTATTCTTTTGAGTATAAATATAAGAGATTGGTTGTTGGTGTTATTTTAGACAAAAGACCTTGGGCGTAGGCTGGTGGCTGATTTTTGTTGGACAGGGGATGCTGATGGGAGTTCAACTTGTTGTGTCATCTCTTGCATATTTTAGTGGTCAAACTGGGAAATATTCCCTGTAAATTGTCCGCCTGTAGTAGCCCCTCCCCCAACATGCATTGTGCTCTTCAGCATGTGCTAGTCCAGGAATTATTGCGTATTATACTTGTCTGACGAACTAAAATAAACAAATTAACATACGAATGCCAAATAAAACAAGATCCATCATCAAATATCGTAGTGCAAACTCAATATAACTACCTGAAATTATATCGTAAATAGGCATGCATTAAAGATAAATTTTAGTGGGACTCATCGAACTTTCTCTATTGAATTTTGAGATTGTTAATCGTATCGTCTCTCTTGAAAAACCGAATGTTATTTTTCAGCTCTTTGTTTTGAGGTGACTAGATGAATATAAATAAATTACCAAATTAAAAAGAAGTAAAGTTTTAAGAATTGATTTTAATTGATTATATATTAAATAATTATCGAAATCACATATAGTCTTTCTAAATTTATCTTCATTTTCCCTAAATAAAAGTATGGATTTAGTAATCAGACTAAAATTCACACTTATTTTTGGCTATAATCTGATGAATTCTATAAAATTAGTTTTATAGAGATTACAATGTCCTTTAAGGTATGGCAGACATTTCCTATGTAATTAATACAGAAATTTAGCTGAAGTTCAATAGTTATCAATTTAAAAAATTGGGGAGGGAGGAGAGTTCTTCTTTAAAGTGTAAATATTTATAGGTTATTTTTTAACTCAGTTTTAAATATTTTTATGCTACCATTTATAAATTAAGAGCATATTTTTATCCCAAGCAACACCATTGATTAGCATAGAAATTCTCTAATTAATGAAGCGATGGCAAATGCTATTAAAAAAATCTGGGTTTTTATTTCGTAAAAAATTAAAGAATAGCTTATCGTTATTGGCTATTTCATTTAAATAGCGGAGAGAGGCCTGGGAGTTAGAGCGGTGGCTGGTGCCGATGCGCTCTCTCAACTTTTATTCTTCCATTTATATAAATATAATATCTCACAGAAACCAATTCCTAATTAATAAACTCTATCAAACTCTATATCCCAACTCATTTATTATAGATTAGTTTATTTAGCTGCGGACAAAGAGCAAAGAAAGCCTATTCTTAAATTTAATTACGATTGAACTGTGCCCTAATAATATATCAGTAAAGTTAGGTCGGTTCTTAATTTAGCTCGAATTTATTATGGGAGGATTCAAGAACTCGAGAATCAAATTAATCAAACTTATAAATCTGGCTATATTGTTGGCACTCCTAAAACTTTTCTTCTAAAAAGGGAAACAAAATTCACACTTTTTTAATTCCCTCACATTTAACAGCATTAAGAACAAAATTCCTCCGCCCCTCAAATAGACCTAGCCAGTTTGGATTACCTAAGCTCCTTTTTAAAGGGGAGGGCCTCAAACTATTTCCAAACACATTATATATTTAATAAGTACACTCAAAGCAAACTATAAACGTATAATTTAGCAGATTATTTAATTCTTACCTTTACTCTTTATTCCAATTATATCTCACCTGATATTTTCGAACTAAAATATAGTAAATTTCTTCATTCTGAAATAAATAGTTATTTATAATCTTGAATGGCTGATATAGATGAAAAATAGTAGAAGTTACAAAAATAAAACTTATTTCATTGATGTATTTCAGATCCTTAAAATAGATAGTTTCCCAAGTTTTTGTTTATCAATCTTGCTAAGCAGATATAATAAGTACTATATAAAATTAAGAATAAAACTTTAATTTAAAAGATTTATATTCATACGAAGAAATTCAGTTTAACTTATTTAAAATTATTCGGCTTCCATAAGAAAACTTCTCTTAAATTTAATTTAAAGTTTGAGCAAGTAATACTAAAATCAAATGAATAGATATCTAATCTCAACAAATTGAATAAAATTATAAAATGAAGCAGAGAGGATATAGAGTCTATCTTAGATTATATTTTTTGTTTGGCTAACTTTTCAGTCTCTATCTTTTTCTAGAGCTGCTCCATTTTTTGCATTGCCAATATTTCACTCCTTTTGCTGTTTCCTTTCTCTTTTGATAATATAAAATAAAGATGAGAGTCTACTAGAATTTGTAGTTCTCTCAGTAAACTTTGGCCTAACCTAGGAATATCCAGTTTCTGGATTATAAGAGGAAGCTGTGTTCGCTCCTGTCTTTCTAGATGCCAGACTGCTGCGTTCTTGGATTTGCTTGGTGCTTAAGCGTTTTAGTTAACAAATATTATTGAAATTAAGCGGCCAGTTGAGAAAGGAGCCTTATTGGCTGGATTAAATATCTCTGAAGAGATATTCTTTGCGTAGCTTTGTATTCTCTTAAGTTGCTCACCCCCATTTCCGTCTGCTAACTATAACAAACCTATACAATCATAGAAGCTTAATTTATTTTTAGTAGAGAGTATTTCCTGCATAGTCAATTACAACTCTTGGAGGCTTTGTTCTTGATGATTGTGACTTCACTCCGTTGTTTAAGTAAAACTAAGAACCCTTTGAAGAGTCGAATATAAATCCAGTGCCATGAGTAGCAGATAGGAATCTATCTGACTGAGCACCCTTCAATTAACTGTCATCTAAAGTTTTATGAGAGTAGTGCATTGGTTTAATATATTGCTGATTCTGTGCCTTCTTAAGACTATGAGTAGTTGATGAGGTAGTCTTTACATTGTAGCCATCCACTATAGAATCTTAAAAATTCAAAATCAAATCTGAGACATAGTGAGTTTTGAGGAGAGAAAGGAGCTTATCTGGCTATAGAGATTATAATCAATATCTTTCTTATAGGAATGTAAATTAATTGTAGCTGAATAGATTATTTCTTCTTTAACTTCCTCCTGAGTAAGCTTTAAACCTAGAATCTGTTCTAGAGCTATCTTTCCCAGTCCAACCTAGTTCTTACTCGCCTTATGGCAATGTATACTTCAAAATTAAGGCAAATTAATAAATACTCCACCATGCCTATTCTTTTTCCGAAGTCTCTCATGGTATTAGGATCACTTGCTGTTTCATAAGTAGAGTCCAAAACATAATAGGGGAGTTTCTTAATTTATTTCATATCTTAATTTGTCCTCATGAACTTAATAAGTAAGACTATCATATAAACTTTTTCACCAAACCGAAGCTATTTGCCCCTTGAAATGAGTCCAAATAATTTGGAGTACTACTTTCATGTGATCTTCTCATCTTATTGAAGATAAACACCTTTAAATTGCTTAAAATTTCTAATTAAAATTCTATATAATAAGCTTTTAATAAAGTTTACTCTTTGTTTAGGGTTTTTGAATTTGATAATCTGGGTGTGAAGAATTCTCATAGTGCTAATAGTCAAATGACTTTCTTATTTTTGAGTCTGTGTTTGAGTATCTGGTATTTTTGTTAACACCACTAGTTTAATCAATATCGGATTCCCCAAATACGAATAAAGGGTTCCCAGTTTTGTATCTTCTATCGAAATCTCCTGCTGGATTTTGAGATATAGTCTCCATGGTGGATGTGAAATACTTGGCTGCAAGCTTCTAAGTTTGACTTAGATTTTGATTCTTGGAGCTAGATTGCTTAGTGCTCCCATCAGTGGGAAGATTTTAGTTGAGAGTGGCTTTGACAGCAAAGTTGGAGTTGGTGCTGCCTGTTCTGCTTTTCTTGGCTTGAGTAGTTATTTGGCTTCTCGCTGCTCTCTTAATTGCCTTATCGAGAAGATAAGTTTAGTTGCCTCCTTAACCCTAGGATTACTAATTCTAAGCATGTTCTGCCTAGGATTTATCAAACGTTCTTTGATGAGGGAGCTCATCATTATCTCTCTGTGGTTTGTAGAATTAATAAAATGGAAAACTAGCAAATGAAAATGGTTTGGTATAGATAGACTAGTTAAATGTATTTTTTGTGGAGAGACCATATTGGTTTAAAGATGAATTAGGTCCTAGAGTAGATGAGCCACTATTCTTATTCAGCAGCATCTTAAATCTATTTGCTTGTCCTAGTTCTTTGTTTATTCTCTAAGCCCACCCATTATGAGAGTCCAAAAACGATAAGGAGTTTTGATACAATAAAGCATATATAAGTACGTTTATCTGATTTATACGTTGCCATTTGATTACTGATCTAGATTACTACGATGATATTAAATAAATAAAACTAAGATCAGGATAAGTCATAAGCTCATATTCAAATCATAAAAATGCTTTTATAAAAATATTTTAAAGCTATATCTAAAAAATTAAATTATGGACTAATTATCCGAAATTTCAAAATAAAACTCTTTCCTCAATTGAAATATATCTTTGATTTTAATGAGAAAAAGATGAATTATATAAAGAAAATATAAGCGACACTTTACTCACGGACATACACACGCATATAACTCTGTCAACATATCAAAAACTAACTCATTAAACTATTTATATTTGTATCTAATATCAATCTTAACAACTTTCTTTCTCTCATTCATTTATATGTAAGTATAAATATAGAGAGAAATTTTATTAATTTGCTGTGTCAGCTCCGCCTTGTGCTCCGTTTCCACTTAGCCATTTTAAGAAGCATAACGAAATATTAATTTGACTCTCTTTCCGTCCATCCATTGGCCTTTTTTAGTTTCTCCTTTGCTCGTGGTGTAGTAACCATAACCATGTTATTTTCCGTTAAGCCAGGTTCCCTCATAGCGCCTTCCATCGGGCCAAATGAATATGCCTTCACCTTATTATAAATGGTCCACAACATACTATTCACTTTTTAACCTTGCTTTTTGTCATCGAAGTACTCTCCATCATACTTTCTTCCATCAGCCCAAGTGAAAACACCTCGTCCGTGCATTTTATTGTTGACCCACTAGCCGTTGTATTGGCGATTATCTGCCCACGTGTACACTCCCATTCCCTTGAATATTGTTATCAACAAACTGCCCTTGATAGGTGGAGCCGTCAGCCCAGGAGAATTTACCGTATCCATCTTTCTTCCCTTCCTTGTACTCTCCTTCATAACAAGCTCCATCGGGCCACGTTTCTTTACCATGGCCATGCTGCTTGTCTTCCTTCCAATAGCCCTCGTACTAAGCTCCATCCGTGTGATAATATCTGCCGAATCCGTGCGCCTTATCGTCTTTCCATTCTCCTTCATACACATCCCCATCTGCGTGGATTAATCTTCCACGTCCGTTGGCTTTATCATTTCTCCAGTATCCTTCATAGAGAGAGCCATCAGCCCAAACTTACTTGCCTTGGCCGTCTCTCATATTTCTCTGAAGGTCCCATTCTCCTTCATAGCGAGCTCCATTTTCGAGGGTGGTGAGAGGTTGGAATTCACGGTGAACCTTGTCTTGATACTTTGGAGCTGGTTCGTAGTTGAATGCTCCCAACTTATAGAGTATGTTCTGAACAATTTAATAGACAAATAAGTTTATAATTGGGTTGTCATAGTTAGGCACTAGCATATCAGACATGCCTCTTCTGAGCATGGGATTCATTGAAAATCCATATTGCTGTCTTACTCTATTTCTAGCTAAGGAGCCTCTAAAAATATTTCTTAATTTAATTAAAGCCTCTAATGAAGGACTGAAGCTTGATGATGAGTTTAATAAGTTGCTTCTTGTCTTTAATGTTTGATTGGGCAAGTAGTTATTACTTTAATAAGATTATAATTAAAAAATGAGTTTAATTATAATTAATTTGATAATTAACCATATCTCCATGCCTGGAGCCTCCGTAAGTCATGTTAATTTCCTTATCCTTGTTATTTGGGTAAAATTAATAAAAATTAAACTTTCGTAATTTAAATGAAAAAGTTTAGATAGAAAGAGTAATTACATCAAGCTATTTAGCTTTATTTTTATAAGCAATAGTATCTTATTTTTAAATGATTGGACTTGTTAAAATGCATTTAGCCTTTTTTTACTTTTCTCTAATTGATATTATTTTCATAAACATTGAAACCCAAATTTGTATTGCCAATATTTTAGTAAAATAATATTAAATATTGTTATTTTCATTGTGAAAATAACAATATGGATTTTAACTTTATAGCTCAGCATTATAAGGAACTAAATAAGAGACTAAGTTCATAATGTTGAAAGCAGATAGTTTAATTTTTTAAAAAAATAAATGGAGCTTGCTTGCATATTGATACTTTGGGGGGGGGCCTTTCCGAATTTTTCTTAAAAAAAAAATAATTTCCTAAAATTAAAAAAAAAATTATTAGCCAAAAAAACAAAAAAAAAATGCCCTTTTATATTCAAATTTTAAGATTTTGGAAAAAAAAAAGAAAATTTTGAAAAAAAATTAAATTTTAAAGCATAAAATTTTTCAATTTCCTTTTTAGTTTAAGATTTTTAAATTTTAAAAAAATAAATCCCCAAAAATTTTTTTTATGTTTTGTTTTAGGTATAGAATTAATCTCTTCTTACTAGAAGCTCCTAAAAATAGTTAATTTTAAAAATTTATATTTAAATTAAATTTAATTTATTTCAAACATTTTCTTTCTCAATATAAAATGAAAAATAAAGAAGCTTTTTTTTTTTTAAATTTTTCTTTCAAATTTTTTTAAAAAAAAATTTAATTATTTATTTTTTATTTTAAAGTTATTGTAAGAAAATTTTAAAAAAAATGGTTTAAAAACCAAAAAATAAAATTTTTTGGATAATTAAAAATTTTTTTTTAATTTTTTGCAGAAAAAAGGTTTTCTCCCAAAGCTGGGGTTTAAAAATAAAAATTTTCAATCCCATGGCAAAATAATTTTAAAATTACTCTTTAAAAAAAATTAGTAAAATTAAAATTTTTGAATTCCTTAAAATTTCCCCAAAAAATTTTAAAAGCTTTTGGTGATTTTGGGAGATTTATTTTTAAAATTTTTAAAAAAAAATTGGGGTTAGAAAAGGCCCCCCCCAAAACTTTTTTCCCCGGAAAAAATTTAAAAATCCTTTAAAAAAAAAATAATTTTTGTTTTTTCCCCCCAAAAAAAAAAAAAATAATTAAAATCGACCAAAGAAATCAAAAAAAAAAATTTACTTTTATATTCAAGACTTTAAGGGTTTCAAAAAAAATTTTAAAATTTTAAAGGAAAGTAAAACCGGGTTTTAATTAAAAATTTTAAAATTGGCTTAAATTTTTCAACTTCATTTTAGTTTTAAATATATTCACTTCAATTTAAATTCTCAAATAAGCCCACAGATTTGGTATTTATGAAAAGTATGATTTTGGGGGGTTTTGTTTAAGCCTTTCCTAATTTAAACCGAAAATTTTTAAAATTTAATATTTAATTTTTTAGAATCTAAATAACAAAAAATAAAAATACAAATTTTAAAAAGGAATTTTATAAATAATTTTTAAAAAAAAAAGCAAAAATAAGTGATGAAAAATTTTTAAAATTTTTAAAATTTTACAAAAAAATAAAGAAATTTTTTTTAAACTTGGGAAAGGGGTTTTTAAAAAAAATTTAAAAGTCAAATTATAAATTTTTTTTCCCCTCTTAAAAAATTTTAATCCTGTTTCATCCCAAAACTCAGGCTGCTACAAACAATTTCCTCAATAAAAACTGCCATGGAAAATCAATAAAGCACTTCATCTGTTAGCCGCTTTAGTCAAAAATTCTTCCTTTAACCTCCCTTTAAATTTTAATAAATTCAAAATTTATTAGGAAGGTTAAATTTATAAAACTTTTTATAAATAAATTTTTAAAATTTTTTTTTAAAATTTTAATTTAAATTAAAATTGCAATTTTAAAACTTTTTTTAAAATAGTTAACCAATAAATGCATCTATCTGTTTCTTCTCCCCAGTTACACTGTCTTAGATTAATTAATAACTTGTTAAATTCATCCCCCCCTCTAGAGCACATTAATTAATTTATTGGTTTTGCCTCTAAAAGGTGGGATTCAATACAAATGTTTACTTTCATTTTACAATGACCTAAAGTAGAAACCACAGATGATGAACTGGAGGCAGATACTGGAAAAGAAACCTCCAAGAATTGGATCTTCAAGCTTAGGGGCTTTCAACCCTTCATTTTAGCAATAGAATATTGAATTACAAACTCTTCAGTAACTTTTGCAAATTGACTCAAATTAAAAGCACCACAGAGATAGAGCAAATACTCTGGACTCGCAAAACCAAGATCATGAATATCATAAACAGGCTTCTCATGATATAAAAGCATTCATCGTATTTTTTAAGCCTTGATTTAAGATGAGTAGATGATGAATTTGTTTCAGACTCCGATGCGGCCTCACAGACTGAACAATGTTGCAATACAACAATAGCAGTAGTAACCCATAAGTAGCTAGAACACTGTTATAAATAGTTCAAGACAAATAGCTTAAAGTGTCAGAAGCAGCACTGAGAGGCTGAGAGTGGAAAACAGAGATTAAATTCCTTCTCCTGAAGAACCTGGCTTCACACCCTCCAATAATAGCAGTGTCATCAGGAGTTCTGACTTTAAGTAAACTATCATCTAGAGAAACCCTTCCCAAGTCTAATCAATTGATATGTTTGGTGAATATGTTAATCATTAAGATACAAGAATACCAAGAAGCATAAGAGATAATCTAGTTAAACCAATGATAAGAGCGAGAGCGAATCCGCAGACAGAACTGTAGAACTTCCTCAAAACTACTAAATTGTTAAATTAGTATTGTAGATATAGTGAGGATTTTCAAAATTTTAAATTAATCCAGTGGCTGTTGACAGACGTTAGAGGAGAGCAGGCTGGGTTTCCTGATGTAGTTGGCAGGTTTCGTGGCAGTTTGAAATGCATGTGTCTATTCTAGGTGTGATTCAATTGGAAATAGGAATTAATTAAAAGTACGCCTTAATGAAATAGGGTTAAATGAGTTTGGCAACAAATAGGCCTGGAATATTGGAATACTGGAATATTGGAATACTGGAATACTGGAATATTCCAGCAAAGGATCAGGACTACCAGAGGAGTGTCGGGAGGGGGTTAGTGCGGGGGGCTTCATTATTAGGGCGTAAAAATATTCCAATAGTCCAACTATCTCGGCGAGTGAAGTGAGATTTATTAATTAGGGTGCGAATACTTAGGACTTATAAAACCTAACCATCACAACCTATCCTGCTTGTTCCAGTCTTCTTACCAGGCTCTGCCATTGGAAGTCTCCCTTGTCGATGTAGGCCATGTCTTAAGTGCTAGATCTATGATCTCCTCTTAATCTTTTCAGAGTGCAGGCCGATCCTTCCCTCTCAGTTCAACCTCTCCTCAAAGTGCATGTCTAGTTGGGCTGTAATCATCTGGCAAGCCTTCAGATTACAGTTCTCATCTCTCCGCATCTCGACGAATCGGACCCTGGTCCATCAAGGCGCCTCTATAGAACTCAATTAGTTTAGCTTTTAGTTGGTGCGGCCCAATGAGCTCTATTTTAGAAGAATGACCATGTAGAGCGATCCACCCCTTGCAGTCTGACAGATGGGGGCCATGCTACCTCTGGAAGCACGTGTGGTCATTGACGCCTAGAGAGCGGTAGCTTGCTCGCCGGGAGAGCAGCGTTGAGAGCCAAGGAACATGCCTTCTTCTTATGGTAGGACTCAGGATCTCTCTTCTTAGAGCTGGAGCCGTTCATAGGTGGGATTGCGAGAGAGAATGCCGCGACTCTTTTAAGAATGCCATAAATATTTTAACTTAAACTAAGTATTCGACCCTAATTAAAAATCTCAACTTCACTCGCCGAAAATAGTTGGATATTATTGAATATTTTTACGACCTTAATAATGAAGCCCCCCGCACTAACCCCTCCCGACACGCTCTGGTAGTCTGACTTTGCTGGAATATTCCAATATCCATATTCCAAATTCCAGTATGTCCAATATTCCAGGCCTATTATGTTGCCAAACTCATTTTAAACCTATTTCATTAAGGGCGACTTTTAATTAATTCCTATTTCCAATTGAATCACACCTAGAATAGAACACAGCATTTCAAACTGCCACGAAACCTGCCAACTACATCAGGAAACCCAGCCTGCTCTCCTCTAACGCTGTCAACAGCCATGGATTAATTTAAAATTTTGAAAATCCTCACTATATCTACAATATTCTATTCTTCTAAATTGTTAAGCATGATGAAGAATCAAAAACAAACAAGCCAGCTGAGATCAAAGATGAGAGTGTCTAAAAATAAGACTTAACTCTTTAAGAAGAAGATAGACATAACAATATTTACAAATGATCTCTTATTTGAGTTTTTTAGATTGTGATTTATTGGAAGTTGATGAGACAAATGCGTTCCACTAATAAATAAACAAAAGAAGATAGACTTTGGAGGCAAGATTGACTTACCCTCAATAAGACGATTTTTTTATTTATTCCGAGAACTAATGTGACGAGACAAGTTAATCAGGTCAGTCATCTCTGTAAAGCACTTTCATTCGATCCTTTCATCAGCATTTCCAGCTGAATTCTATCTCTCAACTTTAATTAAAGACTAGTTAAGCATTCAAAGCTCTAAATAATCTAAATTAGGAAAGTCAAAAGAATAAAATCAATTTAGTAAAGTAGAAAATTCAATCTTCCAGCGATCAAACTTTAATTTATTTATTGAATCAGTTAGTTTACATTTCATTTACTTTAATACCCGAATAGAGAAATAGAGATTCAGAAGAAACTATAAAAGACCTCATGATAAACAAGTGCATGAGTGTTGACGAATAAGTAAGCCTCCTAGAATTCAAGAAACCTTTCCTACTTGTGCATATTTTCATTTTTACTAAACAAAGAGTATGAAGAAGCAATTCCTCAGTCTTTAATCGAATAGAACTCCTCCAAGCATCATAATCCAAGCATATTGTTTCAGAAAAAGTTACTGATAACTTTGAACGAGATAATTTATTTTCATTTAATTTTCGACAGGAAAGTTTCTGAGCCTTAAGTTAACTAGATGCATTTCTTAATTTCATACTTTCATTTATAAATCTTAAATGCAGTCAAACTCTCCGACAGAGTCTACATTCCACTAACCTCGTAAATCCCTACCTGAAAATACTCCTACCAATCACTTCGCCTTCTAAAATTTTAACAACTTCTAGAATATAAATCATTTCAACAATTCTAAATTTTCACACATTCCAAATTAAATACACGATTAGCTTGATCAAATCAAATATGCTCACTAATTTTTAACTTAATTAAATCATTAAATTGCTTAAATTTACTACAAATTATTTATTGGCATAAAAATTCAATTTATAGTGATTTAATAACTCATGGATAGTACTAAGAAATTAATCATTAGTACCTATAGAACTAGAGCATCAATCACTTTGATTTACCTAAACTAAGTTAGCCATAAGTCATTAGTTCAAGCTCCCTAAATTAAAGAGACTAGGATACAAGGCCAATTAGTGCAGAGCCATATAATCCTCAAGAGATTAGCATTCAAGACTAGTACTAGTAATTTGGTTAGGCAACTCAAAGGGAAGAGGAGAAAGAAGAGATAGTCCAAATTTCTCCTCAAATTCTTACTGGACGTGTAAATGCCAGAATCAGTAGGCACTCAAATGCTGAAAGTAATAACTCAGATTCATCTAGTTTATCAATTATGTATACTTAATCTGCTGAGGAGCGGAGACAGAGTTCTGAACTAAAGCATAGAAGGACTATGAGCCAGATTAACAACTAAAGTCCTTAGGAGGGAAACCCCCAAGCAGTTACTCTCTATTGCAATACTCAGTACCAAGCTTCCCATTAAATGCTTACTGACCATTCTTATAGGAAGTGATCGTCGTTAATTGTGGAAGTGATATAAACATTCTCATATAATAAAAATCTAATCTTTGAAATGGTGGACTCCAAGACAACTATCGACCAACTCGCAAAATACATAAACTCTAAGTAGGATCTCTATGAGGCTGCCTTAAGGAACTAGTTCTTTCTGCCCTGCATCAAGTCCAAACTAGTTACCGAAGACTATATAATGAGTGTTATCAATGGCACTATCTGGTGTCCTTACTATAAAGAGATCCGACTACTTCCCTGTCCTCGTCCTCCAACTATGGATATTCTTGTGAAGAAGTTGATCACAGTAGCAGAAAGGTTGAACAAGAATATAGGTATTGATAAGTCTCATATGCCTGATAAAAGATGGATTCTGGCTATTCTCTCAACGCATTCACCCAAAGATGAAATATTCGCAAAAGATTATGTTGCCCCAAAGTTACAGAAAGTGGATACAATGTATCGCACAGTTGATTTGGCTCCTACTTTCTTAGAGGGATTGCCATAATCGCAGAAACGAGG
Source organism: Tetmemena sp. SeJ-2015 (assembly GCA_027382625.1). Lineage (NCBI taxonomy): Eukaryota > Ciliophora > Spirotrichea > Sporadotrichida > Oxytrichidae > Tetmemena > Tetmemena sp. SeJ-2015. Next base: position 164,587 of record JAJKFJ010022473.1, read on the forward strand.
CAAGGTGCTGAGGCTAGGATTTGTGAGCAAAGGGAGAGCCACTTTAAAGTACATGCGTTTGAAGGAGGCTAGGAACAAGATCGAAGGCAGATTGAGATTGAGAAAATAGAAATGGAAGTTCGGAAGCAGAGCAAGGCAAAGTTCAACGAGAAGTTAGCATTTACAATGCAACAGACAGCGACCAAGGAGAGAACGCCGATAAAAGGAAAATCACATCAGAGAGCTCAGACTGAGTGGCCACGAAGCGATGAGAGCAATTTCCTGTAGTGTGAGCGTGAGATAGCTTTAACTTAAGTTTAACTTAAATTTTTAATTATA